>JAQZBX010060632.1:0-17261 GCA_029593785.1 Cabassous unicinctus | reverse complement strand
CAGCCCCTCACCTGCACCCCCCAGCTGAGTAACGCAGCCCCTCACCTGCACCCCCCAGCCGAGTAACGCAGCCCCTCACCTGCAGAACTGGCGAGAGTGGTTCATGTTTGGGCCCGCCTTTATGCTTCCCTTTTCGGGGTCGTAGATGGTGGTAGCTCTGGCATAAGCCCCACCCAGGATAAAAACGAAGCCATTGAGGGTGACGGCGGGGGCATACTTGTTGTCTGTGAGGAGACAGAGCAGGCAGGTCAGGGTCTGGCTCTTCTCTGCCTCCCCCCTTGTCCCCCCACCTTAGAAGGACGCCAAGAGGCCTCCCAGAAGTCCCCGACGGGCCCGAGGTCTGGGCCTGGAGCTCGCCCAGCTGCACCTGGGGCTTGGGGCGCGGCCCACCCCGACACTAGGGTCTGCAGAGCCACTGGGCTTAGCCTGGCTCTGGGCTCCAGACATTGACTGTGATGAATACGAGGTGGGGGTGCCTCCCTGGCCCCGAGCCGAGGAGACGGCTGGTTCTCACCGATCATCGGGGACTCAATGAAGCTCCACGTGTTGGTCTGCGGAACGTAAGACTGGAGGACGCCTGCGGCCCGGCCGGCCTCGTTCACGCCCCCAAACACGTAGATCTTGCCGCCACACACCGTGGCTGCTGCCGAGTGCACGGCCTTTGGCAGAGGGGCCACTGCCTCCCATTGGTTGGTGATAGTGTCGTACCTGTTCAGAGACGAGAAAAAGCCGAGTCAGAAAGAGCCTAGTGCCAGGCAGGGGCCACAGCCAGCAGCCCCCTGGGGAGCATCGCCATCAGCTGCCCGCCCGGGGTATCCACGGGGCTGGGGCCCCTCGGGACGAGCCACTTAAGGCCTCCTGTGACCTGGCCAAACTAGCCCTCTCGGCCTCCCCTGGAGCCTTGGTGGGCTCTTTTCTGCCTGTCACAGCCTGTCCATAGGTTCTTGTCTCCACACCTTGGTTCACATGGTACAGCCCCATCCTGGGCCCCTTCAGCCCATTCCTTCCAGCTGAGCCCTCCCCTTGCACCCAGCAATCCTGCAATGAGCATGTCCTCTATCCTCAGGCTCTGTGCTGGGAACTGGGGAAATGGGGAGAATGAAGTAGCCCTCCTGCCCTTAGGGAGGTTATGCAGGATGACAATTATACAGCATGATGGTGAGAACCCAGAGTGCACATAGTAGGGGCATGCTGCCTGCCCAGATGTGTCAGGGCAGGCTTCCTGGAGGAGCTGATGCCTGAGCTGGGCCTGGAAGTTTAAATCAGCTACTAACTAGGCACAGGAAAAGCACTGGGGGTGAAGGGAGGTGTATGTGCAAAGTTGGCTTCGAGGACAATTTAGAGAAGCTGAGAAGGGCTAGAGGTGGGGGGTTGCAGAAAGAGCAGGCAGGTGCTAGCTCACAAAGAGCCACGCTTGCCAGGCTAAGGGACGTGGCGCCATCCTCGAGGGCGCTGAGCAGGGAGGTAACACGACAGGACTTGGACCCTAGAGAGATCGCCGTGGGCTACAGGGTGGTGAGTACTCTGGCACGAGGAGGCTGGAAGCAGAGGGCAGTGTGGACAGGGGAGCAGAAGGATCCAGTCGTTACTGGGCGTTGGCGTGAGGGGAGTTAGGAGTGGTCTCGGCTGGGGAAGCTGGATGGAGGGGACACCGCCAGTGGGGCGGGAGCCAAGGAGAAAGTGCCAGTTGGGGGAGTTTGGGGGAGGAGGGACGTCAGTTTTATTTACGGTGAGTTTAAAGACCTGTGGGCAATAAATTGGGGACGTCCAGCGGGCAGCTGGCTAGACGGGTCTGCGTGGAAAATTCAGCCTTGTGCTCATCAGCACAGATGGAAACTGAAGCTAAGCAGGTAACGCAATCCCTAGGAAGAGTGTGCGGGCAAGAACAGAGCTGAGGACAAACTGCGGGACCTTCTGTGGGCATTTCAGAGGGGCGCTGAGAGGAGCCCTGAGAGGAGTGGCATGGAGGACATGGCGAGAGCCCAGGCCGAGGCCACTCTCGAGGGCTTTCAGCGGAATGGCAGGTGCGGAAGCTGTGTGTGTGCCCCGAGCAGGGAAAGCAGGCTGGGCTCTGCCCATCGGGCTCACCCAGCCCGAGCCCCTGGCTGCCAGGTGTGGCCAGGTGTGCTGCCTTGAAGGGCAGCAGCAGGCGATTCAATTAAGCCACAGGCAAAGGACAGGCGGCTAAAACGCAAGGGGTAAGTGTCTTTTTGGGCAGTGTCAGAAGTTCAGATATCTGGTTCCCGAGCCAGTGTGGCCGAGATCCAAAGAGCTCCTGCGGCAGGAACCCGGAGATGACGTGGCCGTCGGTCGGGTCGTCCGTCTTTCGGGATAATGGCACATTCCGCCAAACGCGAATTTCCTGAGAGCTTGTTATTCCAGGTGGCTGATTGCCAAACCCGGAGCCCTCCCATCAGCTCAATCTGTCAGCTTCCTGCTGGAGCAGGATATGCTAATGACATGCAAATGACCCCGCGGAGTGAGGCACTGTGCTATCATTTATCCAGTAACCACAGCTACGGCAATATATGGCTAGGAAATATTAGCCCCGGTTATTTATATAATGCTATAATACAGGTTTGTCGATTGCACTGTTGTTTTAATCTATGCTTATGTACTCTTGCTCTATCCCTGTAAAGCAGTAATGTGCTATAATTATAATGTACCATATATCTCATTCACTCTCACTGTTCCAGCCATTTGTAACATTAGCGCCTCCTGGGGAACCGAGCGCCTTCGCCTGTCCCCATTACCCTGACCTTCCTGTCACCCTGAATTCTCATCATTGCCACCACGTGGCACAGAAACAGGCTTGCCCAAAGGGGCCCCAAGACGTACAACTTGGGAAGCAGTGGGCAAGCGACAAAACCCCCTCCCCCTGCAGCCTCCACGCGACACACACACCCACCCAGGGGGCCTCAAGTCCGGGGCCTTTGTCCCTGCGACAAAGGGGCGCCCTGTCGGCCCGCTGCTCCCCTACCAGTGGGGGTCCAGGTGAGCTCCGCGGAGCTGGAGCTGCTGGTTCACAGCCTGAGGCCTAACCCTCCAGGGAAGGCCGATTCGGGCAACTCCCGCTCCAGGGCCCGTGCCCTCTGATCCTTGAACAAATCCCAAAATTTATCAACAAGCCTAAGTTTGCAAAGTGAGCCCTCAGCGTCTTAGGGGGTCAAAAACAGCTGACAAAAGCGAGACAGGTTGACAGAGCTAGCTCAGTTTCCTCCTACATAGAAAATGTCTCTTTTCTTATGTGTTCATTATTGGATGACAAATGATGGGAAGCTGGTGCTTCCAGAAGGCTTTGGGGCACGGGGGGCTGTGAGCGGGTCACGCTGCCAGCTGTGAGCACTGGGGCCGGTCCAGGTTCAGCGGCAGTATTAACATCCTCCTCATCACACGGGGATTCCCCATTATCTCCAAATCAATATGACAATTAAGTGTTGTTACGGAGCCATCTCTGGGCTCCACTGGGGGGAGTTAAAAGCCCACAGTGAACATTCACATCCTGTCTCACTCGGAAACCATCTTCGCTGTAACATTTGTCAAGTGTCCAATTAGCCACTGAGGGGAAAAAAATACAAATTGAAGGGTGTGTGAAGCTTCACAGGCAAAAAGATGTCACCCAGGAACATGTGCCTTCCGGGGGCAGCTCGTGCCGTGGGCCGGGGTGGCAGGACGGGGTGCGGGAAGCTCGCGGGGGAGCTCAGGGGGAGCTCTTGGGCTGCTACTTGGGGCCAGGTCGGCCTAACCTGCCACTCTCCGGGGCACGGGTTTCTCCCGGCGCAGGGCTGCTGAAGTCTTCCCCGTTTTTCCGCAGACTCGTGGTGCTGCCTGCGCTTCCCGCAGCCTCTCTCCTGGGTGTCTGTTCTCCGCAAGAACCCTCTCCCTGGCTCGAGGAAGAGGGTCTAGTACTTCCACTTGCACCTCTGGGCCTCACACCGGAGAGGGTCAGCGTCACAGGGTCTCGGTGGGGAAGCCAGCCGGAGACTCCAGCAGGGGGGCAGGCTTACTCACGAGGCTCTCTGGCCCACTGGCTTCTATTTTCCTCTGGAGAATTCTAGATGGCTAGCCAGACCCGGCTGCCCTTACCCCACCCCTGATTGGTCAGTTTGTGTAAAAACAGATTTCCTGGGAGGTGTGAGATGGGAGGAGGAGGGGTACCCTGTGGTGACCTCCAGCTTGTCAGGGACAAGGATGGCCCTACCAGCAGCACCTTTTGGCCACTGGTTGCAGCCTTGTCCCTGAATTCCAGGAAGTCTCTAGGATTTAGGCCAGTGCTTCTGTCCCAGAATGTTCTAGCTGCCCGATTAGTCTTGTCGAGCACATCCTGTGCCTTTACATGAATGCATCTTCTGCCTCCAGCTTGTCTGGCACCTAAGTGGGCTGCTGGGACAAGGGTGCCCCATCTCGGTCTCTGGGCGAGGCCAGAGCAGAGGTGACCCTTCCCGCTTCCTCTCACCGTCCCACGGTCCTCTCCCTTTGCTGAGCTGGAGGAGCCTGGGATTACAGCCTTAGGAACGGTCTCCGTTGGGCGTGTGTTGGGGGAGGAGGGGGGATATGATTTAGCTCCCAGCGACTGTGCACAGACGCCCCTGCTGTGACCTCATTACCTCTCCACGTGGTCCACGTTGCCCGCCACGCCAAGTCCCCCGAGGGTGTAAATCTTCCCGTCGTAGACGAGGCTGTTGTGCCGACAGCGGGGGACCGTCATCCTGGAGACGAGGTTCCAGTTATCCAGCAAGGACATGTAGCACCAGACGTCAGCCAGCGTCACCCCTGATTCCATCCCACCTGCAGGGATGGGTGGCAGGGGAGCAGGCAGGGCGTGAGGCGGGGCCCTGGAGGGGCAGGCGCGGCCCCAGGGGCAGACGGGGGGCCTTGGCCTTGCTCAGCCCCAACATGGGGGGAGAGGTCCCTTTGGGAAGCCTGTGCCCCAGTGCCCGGCCCAGCCCAGGGGCCTCACCTGAGAGGTAGATGTTGTCCCCGGCACTCACTACGCTGAAGAACTCGCGGTCGTAGAAAGGCAGTGAGGCCAGGGGGTACCACTTGTTGTTCTGTGGGTTCCAGCAGGTGACAGCCACCAGCGACCGCTGGCTCATCCCCACCATCTGACGGCCCCCGACCAACACGATGACCTCGGCCACACCTGCGGGGACACGGATGGGCACCCGTGGGACACTCCCCTCTTGGGGACCACCCAGAGTCAGGCTGACCGCAGGGCACCTTGGTAGGGGGGTATGGAGCATGTCCCTCGATACCTGCTGAGAGGCGGGGCCGGGTCCGGGGCGTCTGCATCTCCTGGCGGGCGTGGGGCAGCATGTGGTAGCGCTTGGCCTCGTTGACCAGGTCCCGGCACGCTTCCGAGGACTTGATCAGCTCCTCGTTGTCCACCACGTTGAGCAGGTAGCTGGGGTGGATGAATGGGAGGCGCACCACTGCCAGGAGTTCGGCTGCATACTGAGGGCAGAGCAGATGTGTTAGTGTCCCCCTACGTGTTAGAGATGGGCTGCCCTCCACGGGTGATGCTGAAACTGCACACGGTGGATGGTTCTCGCCTGCTGGGAGCTGAAACAAGGACGGCCGGTCCCTGATGAGGGGCCATGCATCACGACCCACAATGGCCACAAAAGACGCTCAGAGCCCCTTGGAGGTTCCAAAGGGGACCTCGGGGATGGGTGGAGGACCCAGGAAAGCCTACAGGACACGGTGACTGTCCAGCTTGTAAATCTGGACCGTCAGCGGGCTGTGCCTCCCCAGCACCGGCAAACCTCTTGGCCAAGTCCCATGGCCTCAATGGCCAACTGGACCCTCTCGCCCTTCGCTCAAGGCTTCTCATGGACGGACTCGACTCTCCCCTCCTGCCTGGCAAACTCCGGGCTCATCGCTCCACTTTAGTGTCATCTGATGAATAACTGGTGAGCCCAGTGTGCCATGCATCGAGCTCATTATTGGGGTGCAAAGACTACTAAGACCCAGCGTCCACTCTGGAGGTGTACGGTTCAAGGAGGGAACCTCCTACGTCCAAGCCAACGGGGGGGCCCAAAGCAGGAGTCGGGTTAGGGGTGGGCATGGTGAGCAGTGACGCTTGAGCTGGGAGTCCAGGGCCGGGAAGACGTCTGCCAGGCCTGAGGCGGAGGGAGGGGCAGATGTTCAAAGCCGGCGCAGAGGCGTCAGGGAGAGCATGCACGTGTCTGGGGAATTTCATGGCGGTCTTTCTTGTTGGATGCCAAAGGCTTCGGCTGCGGGGGAGACTGGCAGCTCACAGGGAGAAACGAGCCTGAAGAGGCTGGCAGAGGCCAGGCCCCGACACGCTTTCCATCAGGCTTGCTAAGGATCTTGTAGTTTACCCTGCAGAGCTGATGAGGGAACTAATGAGGGGTTTAAAATAGAGAAATTACGTGATCAAATTTGCTCGTTAGAAAGATCACTCAGGCTGCAGGGTGGAAAATGGATTTGGAGGGGACAAGACCGAAGGCTGGCAAACCACTTAGGAAATGACTGCAGTAATCCCGGTGAGACTTGGGTGGCCTGAATGTCAGGGAAGGGGAGCAGTGGGGAGGTAGAGAGACAGAACTGGGTGCCCAAATGGCTGTGGGAGGCACAGGAGGAATCTAGTTTTGTCTTGGGGAATGGAAAGAACTGAAGTCAGGAACACGGACGAGAGTGGGTGTGGGGCTGGATGAATTAGAGGGACTTGGGGACATCCCACTGGAGGTGTCCAGCAGGTGTGAGCGATATGGGGCTGGAGAAAGAAGTAGGTGGTAGCAGACCGTGGCAATCACTGCTTTCCAGAGGAAACTCCCTTCGTCTGGAAAGAACACTAGCTCCTTCGCACTGGGTCCATCGGAGCATCCCATTTCCCTGGACAGGGCCAAGGCTGGGGAGCTACCTCTGCACCCGGCATCAGCTCAACACTGCCCAGCCAGCCCCTGGCCCCGCCCTGCTTGTCCCTCTGCTGGCTCCCACCGTGACGAGCCAGCCCTTCCCATCTGCCCCTCAGCGGCCTCCACTGCTTCTGGGCTCTGGCCTCCCTGGCCCCATATTCCTGGCTGGGTCCCCACTTCTGGGCCATGGACGCCATTCACTGCTCTTGGGTGGATCCTGAGCTCTCCCAGGAGCTGCCTGAGCAGCTGCACTACCTCCTGGGGGCTCCTCTCAGGTTAGAACAGAGGTGCCTCAGCTCTGAGCTGGTGCTTCTAACCAGTGCTTTCTGGCCAGGAGGCCCTGCTGGGGTGTGCTTGGACCCCGTGGTCCCCTGTGACCCAGCACCTCTCCTGGGACACTGCCCTCCCTTCCGTCCCCTGGATTCTGGCTCTGATTCTCCCAGCTGTCCCCAGCACGGTTTCTGTTTGATCCAGGTGTTTTCCTGTTTCCCAAGAACCAGAGGCTGGGTAGGGGCTCCTTCTGCTGGGTGGGAGCTCGCGGGAGCACAGAGAGCACCTGGCCCAGACACAGGGCCCTGGTTGGCCTGGGGTCTCCCTCTGGGTGGGAAACTTTGTCGAGTGCGTGATTTCTCATCTCAGAACCCTCCCTCCTCCTCTCTGCCACCACAGGCAGCCGTCCCAGCTTCCAGGGGACGCAGGATACCACACCCCTCTCCCCGACCCTACAGCAGACCAGGCAGCCCCCTCCTCTGCTTTCCAGCCCACCACAGCTCGCATCCCCCAACTGGGCTGGAGGAGGGGCAGCCCCCCACCTGTGCGCGGGCCGCGGGGTCCTTCTTGATCCACTTGATGACGGTCTCGTACACCAGCTCCTCGGCCTTGGTGTTGAGGCTGTCATTGGAGACGTAGGCGATGAAGTCGTCCTTGGAGATGCTGAGGATCTCCTCCTGCGCCGCCACCTCAGGGAAGATCTGCAGCGCGAAGGCCTTGGCCATGTGGTAGAGCTCACTGCACTGCATGGCCTCGGCCATGGCCAGCACCCCCAGGCAGTTGCTGGCCGTCAGCTGCTTCTCTGGGGGGCGGGGGGGGGGAGCAGCACCACTGAGCGAAGGCCCCCCAAGGGGGCTCGCGCCTCTGCCTGCCACCTGGCCCACGTCCCGGCTCTCCTCCACCCCACGGCACACTGGCTCTGCCTGGGTGCCCCCAGGTCCTGCTGTCCTCGCAGAAGGACCAAGACTGGGAAGGATGGAGCTCCCTCGCCACCTGTGCTAAGCAGGAGGCCCTGTCCTCAGAGGCTGGCCTGGGCTGGGGGTCACAGTGAGGCTCACGGTACCTTCCATGGTCATGCCAGGTGTGTCTGGCATCACAGACTCTTTAGAGCCTTCCCAGAAGTAGCACCCTGCCTCACCTGATCTGACCCTCTAGAACCTGGAGTCTGTCTCCAGCTCTCCTGAAGCTTTGGGGTCACAGGAGGTCATCGCTGCTGTGACCTAACCCTGGGGCTGGGGGTCCTGGTCCCTCCAGGTAGCTCAGCTTCCCTGTGCCCCATCTCGGGGCCCCAGCTGCTCCCATGCCCAGGTGCAGCCCTGGTTTCCTCCCTCTGCACCCCACAGCCCAGGCCATTCTGTTCTCCACCCCTTCCTCACCTCCCCCCACCCAGGCCACGCAGCGCCAAACTATAAAGTAAGTGCGATCCTGGGATTGGGGCCTGCAGGAAGCTCCTGACACTCAAGAGTCCCGCCCTGGGCAGCAAGCCTGGGTGTCCCAGGGGCAGTCAGATGTCCACTGCGGTGCAGACAGCTGGTGTGGCCCAGATACCACATACATTAAGGGCAGGTTTGTTCAGGGTTTAGGAAGCAGGGCCAGGAGGCCAGGGCACGGCTGTCCCCATAGAGACCGTCTGCCCAGCCCTCTCAGCCCAGCTTGTTCTCAAGGCTGGGCCCGCCTCGCCGTGCAGCCGCCCGTCTGCTGCGAAGCAGAGCAGAGTCCTCTGTCTGGGCCACCGAGCAGAGGCCTTTGCCCGACGCAGCGACCAGAACTGGACCTTAGAGCACCTCACGAGATCCAGCCGCCATGTGAAACGGCCGCGGTGCTCGCCCAGGCCTGTCCTGCGTCCTGGCCGTGGGGGAGGTTTTTGCGCCCCCCCACCCCAGCCACGCGTGTGCCCAGGGCTCACCGAGAAAGGAAACGCAGACTTTGCAGAAGGTGTGGAACTGAAACTTGCTGGCCGCCTCCAGCAGCGTCTTGGCGTTGGCCGCGTCGATGACCAGGGAGCCCGTGTAGACAAACTCCAGCAGCAGCTCCAGGACATCGGCCTGCAGGTTCGACAGCACCAGCTCCAGCTTCTCCCGGCCGCCCTGGCCGCCGTCGCGCACGGACCTAGGCACAGAGACCAGGGTGTCCTTACCTGCCGGGTCCTGCGGCCACGGCGCCGCTTCCTCACAGGTCAGGTCTCCCTGCACGCCTCGGACACGCCCTTCGTTTAGGACTTAAAGGACACGGCAATGGACGCGCCTGAACTTAGTGACCTCGCACGGGATCTGCAAGAGAAGAGCCTGACCAGAGGTGCCCAGTGAACAGAAAACCCTGCCTAGCACTACTCAGCATGTCCATGCAAAAAAAGATGCAAATCAAAAAGCATGAGCTGTGCATGGCGACGAGGACCAGGACTGGCCTCAAAGGGAAACAATACGGTTCGGCCCCTGCTCGGTCAGGCATTCCCAGCGCACAAGACCAAGCAGCCTCGGTCCCCAGCGCCCGGCCGCTGCCGCTGGGGGATTCTCCAGGGTCACCGAGGCTTGTGCGGCTCCCAGTTGGTGGTGACCACAGCCAAGATGGGGACTTCGTTTGATAGCCCCCAAGACCGAGGGCCCCGAGCCGTCCCGGAAGCCGCCCCCCAGCCCCGCCTCGTCCCCCTAACATATTGTTTCCTTTTAGGCATGGAAAGGAATCCCTTCATGACATTGCTTTGAAACTGAGGACGAGACGAGATAGACGGACAGAATGGTTAGAGCCGGGGAGGAGGGAGGGGAGGATAACCAAGGACTTCCGCCACAGACAGCCAGCAGCCATGACCTGGGACCTGGCCCGGGGCGGGGAACACGGGGTCAGAGGTCAGAGTGGCCTGCGTGTAGCGTGTGCATCGGGCTTGTGAACTGGGGGAGCAGGGGAGGGACACAAATAGATAAATATGTTTTTATCTGCTGTCTACAGAAATACAAAACCATGGCAAAGGCTCCTAAAGCCTGGCAGCTGCGCCCTACAGCTGGACCTGGAAGGAAACAGATAAAATGAAGCAGAAATAACACCATACAGAGGTGACGCCAGGAGGAAAGATACCCAGAGCGTTGAGTCAGGGGGCAGGCTTCTCGGCCGCCCCGGCCAGTCCCGTTTCCTGCGTAGGGAGGGGGCGGCCTCTTCGCTCCACCCCCTCACTTCCGAAGAGGTCAGGGGCTTCAAGAGTCTCGTGACGGGTCCCTCGGGTGCACCTGTGGCTGGCAGTGGGGTGCGGGGTGGTGGTGGGGGGCGAGTCCCGGGTGGAACGGGCACTGGGCAGGGGGCTCGGGCCTGGCTCGCCCAGCCCTGCCACCGACCGGCCAGCAGCTTTGGCCTCTCACGCCCTCAGCCTCCTCTTCTGTAAAACAAGAGGACTGACCCTGACGAGGGCTGAAGCCCCCTAGGAGATTTTCCGTGAAGGAGGCTGGCAAACGCCCCTCCCCTGAGACACCTGACATGACTGTAGCTGAAATCCCACCATTAGAGCAGCAGCTCTCAGGCTGAGCCCCGGCCCGTGAGCCGCACAGAGTGCCGGGCAGAGCAGGGATGGCAGGACCTGCTGCCCGAGCCAGGGTCCCGTGCTGCCCCCCACGGCTCATCTGACAGGGGACCTCAGGACCATCAGAACCACGCCCTGGGCGGGCCTGGAAGCTTAGAGGGGAAGCGCAGGGTCTCAGCCGAGCCCCCGAGCCCTCCGCGCACACACGCTACGTGGGACTCCTTCAAGGGACTTAACACGCCTGCAGTCTTCCGCCCTGCGGATGCATTGCCATCCTTGGGGGCTTCGCCAAGGGTACAAGTAGTTCACCTGGGAGCTCCGGACGTCACAGAAACCCCGAGCATCCCGGACTTCTGGGACCATGTGGCCTACCCTCCCCGCCAACCTCCTGCTCCGAGGCTTCTTCCTCTGACTCCGCTGGCTTGGCCTGCGTTCCCACACGCTGCCGTCTGGCCTATCCTCTTCGCGCCCCCTGCGCCCTGTGGAGGTCACACTGGGCCCGGTCTGGGCAGCGCTGACAGGGCCGAAGGCAGCTGCTCAGCTTCTCCCACGGCCCCAGCCACTGCTGCCTCCACCTGCGACCGAGTCCTCAAAGGCCCGAGTCCCAGGGCCAACCCAGCGAAGAGCCGAGCACGGCTACAGGACACACGTGGACACTCACGTGCACCTTGGCTGGCCCTGGGAGCTGTGGGACCTCCCAGGGAAGAGAGCGCTGGGCAGCTGGAGCCCGAGCAGCCCGTGGCCCCGAGGGACCGGTCTGCCGGAGCAGGCGGCTGCACCGTGGGTTGCTGCCCATCTCGCCCAGAGCCAGGGAGGGGGGGTCTCAGGGACAGGCTGGTGCCTGTGCAACTGAGGAGCGCAGGGACCCCGTGGGGACGCACTCGGGACGCAGGGTACCTCAGGTCCCTGCGAGAGGGGCTGCGGCTCTGCTGCTTTCCCAGCCCCTCGTGGGCCCCAACGGAGGGGAGGAGGCCGTCGGGCTAAAGAGACGTGCAGAATGGCTGGAGGCCCCCAGAGCCAGCTGCCGGCTGCTGTGATGACTAACTGGGAGGCGGGGTGGCTGAGCTCAAGGTCTGCAGGAGGGAGAGCAGGCCCAAGAGGAAGGTGCCCACACGTGTCGCTCAGAGCCGCTGGGGCTGAGGGGGCCCGGTGGGCACTCCCCGTCCCTGACGGCTTGGGGCTGGACCTCAGTGCTCCCGAGGCCTCCTCCCTCTCTGGAAAGGAATCCCTGGAGAAGCAACTGGCTTGATCACCTCTGGAGAGCGGCACCCGCCACGGCCGGCTGCTCTTCCCCATCCCACGCTGGTTCTGGGAGGCCGAGTCCCCACAAGGGGTCTGGGGAGCTGCTGGGCATCGGCGTCATGAAAGCCTTGGACGGAGGAGGGGAGGCAGGCAGGCAGCAGCAACCTTGTCACGTGGGGTCCGTGATGCTGACCCCTGGGGAAGTCTGCGTGGGAGTGGGGGGCAGCCAGAACTTCCAGGAATCTCCACCCTGCAGGGAGAGCCCCTGCTCTGCAGGCCTGGGTCTGGGGATGTGCCGGGAAGGCCCAGTCCTGAATATGTGGCGATTCACTCGTCTGGGACAAGCGCAGCCTTGCTGTCTTCAGGATGGGCGTCCTCATCCTCCGCTTGCCCACCCCAGTGAGCAGATATTTTCATTTTGCAGCATGGAAGTGGGCTTGGTCTGGAGCCCTGGAATAGTGGGAGGGGGCGATGGGGCAGTGGGGGGTGGAGGGCAGCCACGGGGTGGGTGAGAAGCATGGCTGGCAACCTGCTCTGGAGGCAGGGCCGCCTTTCCAATGTGGTTCCCATCCTACCCCCTGCACAGAAGCTCGGGCGGCACGGTCGGCTCCGGGGTGCAAACAGGACTGGGCTCCGAGGACCTCCGTGGCTCAGGAGGCCCTGGCTGCCTGCCATCGTGACCTGGTGATGGGGGTGGGTCTCTCAGGTCCCTCTGCTGGCGTCCGAGATGGATGGCCCTCTCCTCTTGTCACCTGGTCCTCCAGCTCCAATCCGTCCGCTCGCCAGAGAAAGGGGCAGGCGCTGCATCCAATGTGCCGGGAAGGAGAGGAAAGGTGTATCTATGGCTCAATATTGAATTGATGACCCAGGGCCTGCGCCCCTCAGTTAGGCAGGTCCTTTCACCCAGTGGCTGTCACAGCTGCCCCACCTCCCCATTGCTGGAGAGGGGGTGAGAAGCCCACAGCCTGGATGTGGGGCTTTGTGAAATTACCTTGGAAGAATCAGCCTACTTGTCCGTCCATTTTCATCAGTATGAAAACAGAACAAGCTCAAATGTGCAGTAGGCTCCAACCAGCTTGGTGAGACGAGGCTTCGGCTGGCGTGGAGGAGGCCAGGCTGAGGCCTCCGCCCCATCTGGTTCGACGAGAGGTGCAGCTCTCCTCTGTGGCTGGGTGTTTCCTTCCACGCACAGACTTGGAGAGTGTGCGTGGCAGTGCTGGCAGGGAAGGCAGCGCCTCTGCTGTCTCTAGAGAAGACCAGCCTCTCTGCAGGCTGCCAGCTGGTGAGCTGGAGGCGCCCAGCACTGCGGCCAATGTCCCCTGGGCCACACAAGCACTCCTCAGATGTCCTCAGGCCCCAGCGGATAAGTGAAGGCACATCTCCTCCACGGGCCAAAGGGGAAACTCCAGGCAGATGGTGGCGATGGCCAGTGGTGGTGAGAAGCGACTCTGGACTTGGGAAGCTGCAACCCCAGGGCCCTGCCTAGGTCGAGCCTGCTGAAAAAAAAAAAAATCCTCTCTCCTTCTGGAAGCCCAGGGCTCAGTCCACTTTCCTGTCCTTGTTAAAGCGCCACCAACCCTGCTGGGTGTTCTCCTCCAAGCCCGGGTGAGGGTGAGGCATGGCTGCTACTCAGCACCAGCCTTCACGCTGTCCAAAGACAGGGTCCCGACTCCTTTTCCTGCAGGGCTTTCACCCCTGACATCACAGGCACTCAGGGGCCTAAGACAGGGATGGGGCAGGGCAGGCCAGTGTTCTCAGCAGGGCTCCGCCTTGAGTTTCCTGATGAGGTCATGCGTTCTTCCCCAAGGCCCCCAAGCCCCAGCCCTCTCCCAGGTATGGGGGTGAGTGCCGGTGACCCTGTCTTCCTTGGGAAGGTTTCCAATGGACACACATGCACAATCCTGCCTACCCTTTTCCTGGCACCTGTATCCATGCCGTCAGCCCTGGGATTTTACTTTCCTTCTTCACAGACTTTGTGCACAAATTAAAACCATATTTTTGTTTTTCTCAGGGTTAGCAAATCATTGGTTAGAGCGTGAGCTTGGGAGTCAGGCCTCACCTTGAATCCCAGCTGCACTGGCTATTTAACTTCTCTGGGTCTCAATTTCCTCATCTGTAAAACGAGGACAATCATAACCTCTGCTTTTCAGCATTTCCAGGATGACATCACACATCTCTAGAAGTTTCCTTAAGGGCTGGGTCTTGCCCTTCTCAGAAGGAAGACAGGGTTTGAAATCCAATAAGGGGAGACATAAGGGAAAGAAGACCCGAAGATCTGAACACCTCTGAAGGATGTAGAAACAAAGCGGGGTCAGCTGGAGCCTGGCCTGGAGAGCAGGGCTCTGGGCAGCACGTGCATGGCCCCAGGGCTGGCGGGCAGCCGTGCTGCAGGGAATCAGGAGAGGACGGTCGGAGGCCCAGCTCGGCCGTGCCCATCCTGTTTCTTTATAAAGCACAAATCGGAGCATGACATCCCCAGGCTTAAAAACAAAGCCGCCGTGACCTGGCTCCTGCTTCCCTCTCGGGCCTCATTCTCTCCGTCTTCACCGTCGCGCTTGACCTTGCGGCAGCACCGAGGTAAGTGCTTAACGTGCCTCCACCCCTTCTGGGGTGTGACCTCACACGGCACAGGCTCTCCCTCTGCCCTGCTCGCCCCCACGCCTCCCCTGGCAGATTCCTATTCTTTGTGCCGACATAGCGTTCACTGCCGCCTCTTCCAAGAAGCGCCCCCTGAGAGCCCTTCTCCATAGAGGCAGGCAGTTGGTCTGGGGGCCTCTAAATCTCCATTTCTGGGGCTCTGTGCAAGACCCAGCACCCATGCTTGCCCACTGAGGGAGACGTGAGGGAACGACCCAGCTTCCCACGTCTGTCCTGTGACTGCAGGTGAGGATGTCCATGTGGGATTGGGGCTGGGAGGCAGCATCCTGCCTGCGCTCAGAGTGCCATGACAGCGTCCTTGCTGGGGAGGGAGCAGTGGGCATGTCCCCTGCCCCAGGCAGAGTCGTGCCCAAGCCCCCGGGTCTGGGCTGGCTGGGGCGGCAGAGGGTGCGCCACCTGCTTCTGACAGCGCCCGCCGGGGGCAGCTCTCTCCCTCAGGACGCGGAACCCTGAACCCCCCCTCCCAGAGGTGGTCCCTCCTCTTACAGCAGTGCAGCTGCCCAGGAGAGAGGCGCCTCCTCGGGGTTTGCAGGGCAGGGCCGCCTCTCTGCTGCGTGGGGCCACTCCGGCTGCCGTGCACGGGAATCTCCAGGGGTCACAGACAAGAAGGAGATGGAAACGACGGTACAACATCAGCTGCTCTCTGACCGTTAGGAACGTGAAATTTGCTGTCATTTTACATGGCCAGAAAGGAATGCTCTTTCTGGAAAGGAGTCTGCTTTCTTCCTGCACAGGAGGGATTTGTTTGCTGTCAGCAGCACAAATGGTGATGGACGCTCCATCGGACAAGGGAAGTAAAGTCTGAAATGGCTACAGACCAACACGGTGCTCTGCGACCATGGGGTGCCTCTGGGCTCCGCTGCAGCCTTTCCCGCCCTGGCGCTCTGGCTCCGGCTTCTCTGGATCCGATCCGTCCATCCGGCTGCCTCCCAGGCGCCTCGACTCGGGCGTCCTTCAGCTAAAGCACGCCACGAGTTCCTCGTCTCCCCAGGCTCTCGTCCCCTTCCTAGGGACTCTCCTCATGCTGGCCAGGCCCCGCCTTCTGCCCGCGCTCTCTGGCGCTCCTGGCCCCTGGCCCAGCTCTTGTCCTTGGGAAGCACCTCCAGGGCTGGCCCTGCCCGTTCCCTCTTGCTCTGGGGTGTCAGAGCTGGGAGGGGACCTGGACATTACTCGAGTCAACCCGTTTTACAGATAAGAAAACCCGAGGCCTGATGGAGAGGCCTGATGGAGAGACCGTGACTTGCCTGAGGTCAAATGAAAGTGGCAGAGTCAGGGGTGGAGGCCAGGTCTCCTAGCGCCCACGGGTGCTCTCTCCTCTCGTTCGCTCAAGTTAGGGTTCCTGAGGCCGCCCCACTGTCCCCCCTCCCGCGGGGGGCAGCCCTCCCTGATGCTGATGCCCCTCCCCCAACGACTGCTCATGCCCGCCTCAGCCCTCCTGGAAAGCTCTGCCTCCTTCTCCGCGACCTGCCCTGCATCCTCCACTGCCCGCTCCAGCCAATGCTCTGCTGTCCCTTGGGTCCCTGCCCAGTGGTGTCCTGCTCACTGCGGTGTAGAACAGTCTGGCTTTGAGTGCGAGGCCCCTGAAGGTAGGGCAAAGATCTGCCGTGGCCCTCTTCCCCGTGTCCTTCTGCTCGGTCCCGGCCTGCCCCTCGTCCCGCCCCCTTCTGGGCCCTCCAGCTAATCTGGAGCAGGGGCCCAGCCCCGAGGAAGCCACACTGGCAATCCAGCAGCCGGGGGCTGGTCAGGGCCAGCTCCAGAACTTGCCAAGAGCGGTGGCACCAAGAAGCCACTGAGCGTGCCCCTGCACCCCCAGACCTCCTGGCCCTGCCCCCTGCGCTCGGACGGAGGGGAGCCAAGCACGGGGGTGGACATGAGTCGCCCATGAGACGGGAAGTTACAGAGAGCCTGCCCCTTCCTGCCCCCCGAGGCCAGCCTGGCTGACGGGACTCGCACGCCCAGCAGCTCGGCTTTACGTGGGAGGACACAACGGGTCGGAAAGGAGATGCCAGCCAGCGGGCCATCCTGAAACAAAACACAGTCACTCTGGGGTTAGTTGGCAAGTTCACGCACGGCCCTGGGAAGCAAGCAGGTCTGTCCTCCCACTCTGAGCCCAGTCCTGGCCCGGCATCCGCCCTGCGGAGGCTGCAAGGCAAAACGAGCAGCGGCATTAACCTGCTGGTGGGTGAGAGAAACGGGGGCGTGACCCGGGCCTGGCCCCTCGGCTGTCTCCCTCGCTAAGGAGCTGGAAGGTGGCCCCTGGCTTCTTTGCAAGGGCGTGAAGCAGACAACTTAAAAAATCAACAGAATGGAAAAAAAAAAAAGATGCTCATGCACCATTAAGACTCATCCAGGTAGAGAGAGCCGGGGCCCGGGGCGCGGGGCGGGGGCCCAGGCTGAGAGGCCGCGTTTAGGACACGCCTGCTCTGCGCTCAGACAGCGCTGCTTGAGGCTCGGTGTAGAGGATCAAGACGTGCAGCATGGATGAGGCTTGGGCTACACGTCTCTTCTTCCCAGCTGGGACTGGGGCAAGCGGCCCCCGGGCGCCCTGTGCTCCTCAGCAGGGGCTAATCTGGTCACTCTGCGTCACTGCCGCTAAAGCCACCATCCACAGTGGTGATGATGGTGGGGAACCCCACGCTGGCCCAGTGAGGGCACTGTGCGGTGGTCCCTTCAAACGGAGTCTGCAGTCTTCCTAATCCCAGGGA
>JAQZBX010060631.1:0-17266 GCA_029593785.1 Cabassous unicinctus | reverse complement strand
CTTCACATTATTTCATATTTGAAGAAACTTGTGCTTAAATAAATGTGTTAACTTTAGCATTAATCTATAGCTATATCTTGGAGCATGTTTAAAAATATGTCAAGCTACTTGTTAAATCCTTTCAAATACCCATTTCATGTAAATAACTCAGAAAGCAAGTAAATAGACTTGGCTCAAACTCACCAAAGCCAAATTTTTAAATAAAATTCACCCTGATCATACTCATTATTTTATCTATTCATTCATCAAGTATTTTTAAGTGTATGCTTTTTGTTAGGTACTGTTCTAGGTGCAGGAAACACAACTGTGAACAAAATAGTAAAGATACCTCTTCTCATGGAGGAAGGAAGCATAAACTAAATAAATATAAAATATTAAAGTCTATGTAAATTCACAATACTATATCTAAATTGACTGATGGCAACTAAACAAAAATTTAGAGTTTCCCTTCATTCAGGACATATTTCTTTTCTTTTTTTTTTTTATTGTTGGTAAAAATCAAGCACATATTTCTTGACACACAAATCTTACCAGCTTACATTTGTCTGGGATGCACAGTTAATAAATATGTTAGATTATGATTAATACTAAGGGGAGAAAATAAAGCAGTAAAAACAGGATGGGAATATCAGAGAGAAATTATCATTTTAGATGGTTATGAAAAACCAGAGAATGTGAAATTGTTGTGGGAGACTAATCCATAGGAGATTGGGAGAAGAATTTTCCAGGCAGAAAGAAAGCAGATTTAAAAGGCCTTGATGCAGTAGCATACTTGCCATGTTTAAGGAACAACAATGAAGCCAGTGTGACTGAAGAGAAATGGATGTAGGAGAAAAGAGTAGGACTTTTAAGTCCTAATTCATTGTGAAGACTGACTTTTTCTCTGAAGATATGGGAAGCCATTGGACTAAACTTAATAGTAGACTGGCATGATCAAGTCTACTTTATGTTGTGATTAAACTGTAGGAGGGCAGGAGTAGAAGCAGTAAGTGGCTATTGAAATAATCCAGACAAACATGGAATAGAGTGGTAGAGTGGAGGTTGTTAAGAGTATCACATTTCAAGGTATATTTTTATTTATTTGCTGATGTGTGTGTATACTTTTATGGTAGAGCTGATATTAGTTCATAGGAGTGTGGTGCATGAGAGAGAGATGGGGTCAAAGATTTAAGTCTAATTTTGTCTAAAACTTAGATGTGTCTAAGGTTTTTGGCACAAGCAATTGGAAGAATAGGCATAAAAAAGAGGGATAACCATTTCTCTCAAGTATCTGGCTATTACTTTTGAAAGCCATAGTTTTCAAGATAATCATCTCTGCTGTGGTTCCAATAAATATATTGGTATTTCAGTTGGCTTATTTTGTCCGGACTGTACTTTTCCTAGGAGAAGATCACAGAAAAATCTGTTACTGCTGTCTGAATGATGGTGGGAGTGGGGTGAGGGCAGTGGGTTCAAGGAAAGTCTGAGGAAAAGAAACCTCTAGTTACTATGTCAATGTATTACTCTACTATATTAAAAAAATGTAGATGTCATGTAGTCCAACCTTCTTCCTGCCATCATTGAATGAGCAATACATTTTTCAGCATTGATAGTAAATGACTACCCAACTTTTGCTTAACTCCTTTCAAAAAAGAGAAGTTCATTACATTATAAAACTGATATCTCTGATGTATGTCCTTTGGTTGAGCTTTCAAGAGTACCCCCTTTGTATTTGTAACAAAAGGAAGAATAACTCAGCCTTTCTTTGCAACTTAGAACAAACCTCATTGTATTAAAATTGTTGAAGTCAACTCAACCTCATTTTCCTTCTGCTGGGTATAATCATCTAGTTTCTGAAACCGCTCATCATTGAACATGAATTCTAGACCCAGGGAGCAGTACAGGAAGGGCCTGGGCTTTAGAAGGAACAAAGAGAAGATTTTGTAGAGATGTGATGGTGACTACTCTCTGCTCACCAAAACCCATGTTTTCCCTTTCTTCCTGGCACACAGCCTTGCAACATTTCTCAGCATCCCTTGCAGTTTGGTGTGGCCCGTTTCCTAAGTTATAGTCAGAGGAATGTGAGTGGCAGATAATGTATACCACTTCCAGGCCTGACCTATAAACATCTTACATAGACACTCCTTCACATATTTTCCCTTTCCAGATAGCTGGAATGGAGACAGTCTCCAGGGCAACAGTGGAAGCCATCTATTAAGATTGCAGAGCCTGCAAATCCTGGCTATGGAAATCACTGCAACTTCATGTTAAAGTGCTCTCCCTCCAACTTGTTTACCCTTCCATATGTTTTGTTTGTTTGTTTTGCTTTGCTTAGTTTTTTATGTGATCAGGAAACAAACTCCCATTGTTTTTGAGTCAATATACACTTTGGCTCTATTTGTTAAAGCAGTTAGCTTATCCTAACTAATATAAGTTACACTAACTAATATAAAGGATTGCGTTACACCTTGAGAAATAGATAGGGATCAATGTAAATATTTAAGAGACTGGGATTCCAGGTGTAAGGGATAGTAGAAGAACATAGGTTTTCATGTTCCTGGAATAAGAAATTATGTTAACAAGAGTCTATCACTACAACTAGAATAATAAGAGAATGCAGGAGGAGCATGGATACAGATGTGTGAGCTTCAGGAGTTTTAACAAGTAACAAGTGTGTGGTGAGTTCTGGGGGTAGGAGTTGATGGTAGAGAAGAAAAAGATGCCAGATAAGTATAATAGAGATAGCATTGTCTGACAAGGGAATTGATTTGAATGTGGGGGGGGGAAAAGAGGAATTAATCATAAGTAGGTTGCTGGCAGAAAAACATAGCCTTCACATGAATAAATAAGTTAGAAGAACCTGAAAATTACTTATCAACACATTTGTTTTACCCTTATTCCTGATAGGCTGAATAGAGATGGCTGGGACTTGAATTTCCTGATCCTACACAGACTCATGAGGGAGATATTTATACTTGTCACACCAGAATAACATACTCTATATATTACAGCTTTGAGTTTTGTAGAAGTCCTAGTCCTGATTAGTTGGGCTAGATCCATTCTGAGCCATGATAAATCAATCCTTTTGTCTTGCCACTGAAGGCCTGGATTAAAGGTTGTCCTTTATGCCCTCTTTTTCCTAGGTCTACACCTAATCTTGATATCTTATCACTTTGTTGGCATAAGAAAAAAAAGGGGGTTGGATATAGGTGAGGAAGAGAAAATGAACTAAGAAAAAAAGAAGTACAGGAGATAAAGTTTGTCTCTCAAATGCCCTAGAATCCTGCCAGGACAGAGTTGGGTAAAGAGCTATGAAGGGTATCTCCCTCACAGGAAGAAGTCTCAGACCCATTTTTAAGGAGAAAGCATTTCAAAAGAAGACCAGGAGACAAGAGATCATAAATGCTCAAATAAGGGATTCCAAAAAGAGAATTTTTCTTTCTCTTTTTTTTATTTTTAAAGAAGCTTTAACTTATATAACTGTTACATAAAAAATAAAGGGGATTCCCATATGCCCCACCCCCTCTCCCTCCCACACCTTCCCACATTAACAACATCTTTTATTAGTGTGGTACATTTGTTACAATTGATGAACACATATTGAAGCATTGCTACTAACTGTGGACTGTAGTTTACATTATAGTTTACACTCTGCCCCACTCAATTTTATAGGTTATGACAAAATGTGTAATGGCCTGTATCTGTCATTGCAAAGTCATGCAGTACATTTCCAATGTCCCCAAAGTGCCCCCATGTTATATCTATTCTTCCCTCTGCCTCTCCTCAGAACCTCTGATGGCTACTGCCTTTATATCAATGATAAAAGTTCTTCCATTGCTAGAATAATAGTAAGTCTATAATAGAATAATAATGGCCACTTTAGCCAATTGTTCATTTCCCAATCTTGAGGATTTGGGGATAGTGATGCCCACTAAAAAGAGAATTTTTTTAAGCCCCAAAAGGAAAGGAATAAAAGAATATTAGTACATTTTTTGCTAAATTAGTTTATATATGCCAGTCATCTATGACAGTTGACATATCCAGATCTGTAATTATTCTCCAAATACATAGGAGAAGCAATCCTAGAGTGCAAAGAGCTGATGATATTCTCCAAAATGGGTAAGAGGAAGGCCATTTTCTTAAGCAGTGCTTTCAATCTTGCTCCTCATCACATGAAGCTGTTGTTTCTACCACTTAATACTGTTCAAGTTCTTGACTCATATTGACATCCTTTCCTTCCAATTAGAATGCCCTTGCACTTTCTTGTGAAGTTAGAATTTGTTCTTAGCAAGTTAAAGAATAGAGGAATATTATTTGTACTACAGTGCATTTTTAGATGCTAAAATGATTAAAATTTAGTAGGCTATGTTTTAAGACGTTTGTAGATATTTAACATCACATGATTTTTTTTCTTTAATTTAGCAGCTAAGTAAATAAGATCATTAGAAATTAGGAGGTAAAGAGATTGGGAAAATGATATTTAATGAGTGCCTATTATGTAATAACCTTGTGCTCATCACCATATATAAATGTTCTAATTTGATCCATGTTAGAATCCAATGTGATTTTTTTCTTTCTCATTTTACAGATGATTTGGGTTAAAGTGTTTGTATTAGTCATGGTTCTCTAGGGAAACAGAACTGTCAGGAGATAACTGTAAATATTATGAGATTTTATAAAATTGTCTCATGTGACTGTGGGGATAAATGAGTCCAAGTTCTGTAGGGCAAGCTGCAAGCTGGGCACTCTGATGAAGGTTTTCTATGAATTCTCCAGGAAGTCAGCTGGTTGGCTGAAGTAGAGATGGACATTCTCCTTCTGACTGCTGAAATCACTTCACCTTCTAAGGCCTTCAACTGATTCTATGGGAAGTCTGTCATTGCTGAAGGCAGTTGCCACAGTTGATTGTAGACGTAATCAGCCATAGATGCAATCAACTTACTAAAGATTTAAGTCCACAAAATATCCTCACAGTAGCAATTAGGCCAGTGTTTGTATGATTAAACAATCAGCACCATTACTTGGCCAAGTTGACACAAGAACCTAACCATCACAGTGTTGGTAATAATTAGAATTTGAATTAGAAATTTGTAGGTGAGTAAAAGAAAGAGACATCAGTGAAAAGCAGGAAATATATTTTAGGCAATAAATACATGAGAGCGCATAGCCCAGGCATGCCTTGAGAATGTATCACATTCTCTCCAGGAAAAGAGGTCTCAGTTTGTATATGGAATCTGAAGTCTGACATATTTGTACGTGTGAGCTTGGCTAATTGCTGCAATGGTTGTGATTTAGATTCTTGGATTCATTGCTGCAGATTTGACTTCATGGATTGGTTGCTACAGAGGTTGTGGTTAAGGCTTCTAATTGTCATATATATGGTCTGGTCATTGTATGTTCAGCTTCTTTAAAAATATGTAGACATAGATAGAGCAAGTGATAGGGCTAGGGCTAGAGGTAGAGAGCTAGAGCTAGAGCTAGAGCTAGAGCTAGAGCTAGAGCTAGAGCTAGAGCTAGATAGAGAGGTTTTTCTTCCCGGAATACAATACCAGTATTATTACTGGCAATATGATTCCTGAAAATAGTTTTAAGATATCTTTTGCAGTTAAATGTGCCTTTTGAATATATTTCACCAGGGACAATAGACAAAAAATAATAGCCAATAGATCTGATTTAAAGTCACATTAAATGATTTCTGTATGGTTATTCTCACAGCTTGACACATTTTCATTTTTTAAGGCATTTCCTAATATTTCATATTTATTTAACTTTATTTTACAATTATCTTAATCCGGTGTAGGATCCCAAAGTCAAATCTAGAAAACAAAGTATTTTTGGAGAAGTCTATATTCTATTGCAAAACCTTCTATCCTGTTATCTCCTTCTATAGATAACCATTTTTAAAATTATTTTTATGATATATATGTTTCCTTTTTAAATATAAGCAAACACATATATATCTATACTTAAATATGTATATTTAAGTTTGTATAACATATATGTTTATTATATATTTATATACCCCTTTTCATAGATTAAATAGTAGCATGCAATACACATGTATTTCTACCTTGTCTTTATACTTAATGATGTCTCCTGTAGATTACTCCCTAGCAGTATATAAAGATATTCCTTTTTTTCAAGCTGCGTATAAACTAGGAAGGCTTTTCCCACCTCAAGAGTATTGAGGAATCTTTCACACAATAACCAAAAGATTATCAAATTCCCATTCAGGGGAGCTCTGCCAAGTTCTCTAATGGAACAACAAGAATGCCCCAAGTACAGGGACAATGACTTGTGAAGGAGGAAGGTCCATTGAAGGACCCTTGATATTAATGACCATGCTTATGAGCCTTTTCTCTTGAAATTGAAACTTAGCCTAGTGATGTAGGGTGCCTAAGAGCTACTTGTTGCTCAAATGTGGCCTCTCTCTAAGCCGAACTCAGCATATAAAAGCAATAACTTCCACCCAATGTGGGACATAACTCCTGGGGATGAGCCTCCCTGGCACTGAGGGATTGCTACCAAGTACTAACAAGCTATGCATCTGGAAAAACAAACAAACAAACAAACAAACAAAACAAACAAAAACCCCACCTTGACCAAAAGGGGGAAAAGCTAAAGACAAATGAGTTTGTATGGCTAAGAGACTTCAAAGTGAGTTGGGAGGCCATCCCAGAGGTAGCATTTATGCACATCTCAACAGGATCTCTGACAGCCAAAGTAAATATGTCCCTGAATAGTGAATCTCCTCAGAGATATGGAGACATCCAGACACTAGTCAGGGCAGACAGCCAAGAATTTGGCCCCTTCTCAGTAGACTCAGCAGTGGTTTTCCTATGCATGACTCTTCTGTACTTGTATTTGAACCTATAATTAGTGCTAGAGTTGATAGGTGTACATCCCAGAGACTTAAATCTTTGGGCTGTCCATGTGCCAGCTGAGCCCTGAATCTCAGTGGAGTTGCAACACCTACTCTCCAATTCAATGGACTCACCCAGGACAACTAACAGAGAGGAAATGGTGGACAAACAACATACCAAGGAACCTAAAGTGCCTACAACTGCAAACGAGAGTCTCATCCATTGGATGTATGGGATCAAAGCCCCCCTCAATTAATGGTGGAGTGGGCATCACCATTCCAGAGTCCTCAGGATTGGGAAACAAACTATGGACTAAAATAAATTTACTAGTATTCTACTATAGACTTACTTGTGATTTCTAGCAATGGAAGAAATACCATTGTTGTTGAGGCAATGACCCATAGATGTTCTGGGGTTAGGAAGAGGGGAAAACAGGTGTAACAGGGGGGCCATTTTTGGGACTTGGGAATCATCCTGAATGACATTACAACGACAGATAAGGCCATTATATATCCGGCCATAACCTACAGAGTTGAATGGGAGAGAGTGTAAACTACAATGTAAACTATAATCCATGCTTAGTGGCAAGGCTCCAAAATGTGTTTATCAATTGCAATGAATGTACCACATGATGAAAGATGTCGCTAATGTGGGAAAATGTGGGAGGTGTGGGGAGCGGGGCATATGAGAATCCCCTATATATTCTCTGTAACATATATGTAATCAAAGTATCTTTTAAAAATTTAAAAAGTGAAAAAAAAATTGAGGAATCTGAATATTTTTAATTCTATCATTTTGTGGTTAATTTATTTAAATTAAATAAAATTTATTTTTTTAGAATTAAAATTCTTTAATTATTATGGGCCAGGTTACTACCACTAGTGTGGCCATTTATATATGTTAAACTTTTGCTAAATGTGCTTTAGTTTATTTTTTGCACAATCATATGAAAATTAGTAAAATTGGTTTTCCTTTATAACTCTTTCTTCTTAGTTTAGAATGAGTCCTGGAGGAATTGTCATATAATTGATTGGTTGACCTACATGTGCAGTTCAGAGAGTTTTAAAGATTCTTTTCTGCTTACCAAGAGAAAAGTCTCCTGAGATTCAGAACTTTAGACACATGCAGTC
Source organism: Cabassous unicinctus (assembly GCA_029593785.1). NCBI lineage: Eukaryota > Metazoa > Chordata > Mammalia > Cingulata > Chlamyphoridae > Cabassous > Cabassous unicinctus. The sequence goes on along the minus strand of JAQZBX010060631.1, from coordinate 9,294 downwards.
ATTTAATTTATCTTGCAGTTTTAAGTGTCACAAAAAGTTCAAAAAACAGTTATTGAGCCATTAAACTAAGGTCTAAGATGTTTTATCTTCGTAATGGGATAACACAGAGAATCTGGTTTGGGGTTTGATCTATAACCTCGTATAACATGCTTTAAATTTTTGTTTAGGCAGTATGGAAAGGCTTTCTTTTGCGAAAGAAACTGACAGCAGCTTTAGAAGCTATTAAGAATGAAGAATCTGAAGAAGAATATGAAGAAATAGATTTAGAAGATTTTGCATTTGATGAAGTAAGTGCCAAGTATAACATATATATTTTTATATATTTTATATATATTTTATAATATAATGTTTTAGAGCAAACCAGTTTCTAAGGTATTTATCCTATTAATACTGTTACAGATTTTTTTCAAATAACAAGAAACTGTACTACTAAATTTTTTTAACATCTTCATTTAGCCTGAAAGATAGTACAACATGCAAAGGTTGCCATAGAATTTTCCAAGAATTCCCATGTACTCTTCAGTCAGATTTTCCAGAGGTTAATATTTTATATAATCAAAATATAATTACCAATATTAGAAAATTAACACTGATACAATATTGTGATCTAACCAACCTTATTCAAAATTTGTCAATTATCCCAGTAATATCCTATTTTTATTGGGAGATCCAAACAAGGGCCACATGTTGCATTTAGTTGTCATTTTTCCTTAGCCTCCTTTAACCTGAATCAGTTTCTTAGGATTTCTTTGTATTTCATGAACTTTATACTTTTAGAAAGTACTGATAGGTTATATTGTAGAATATCCCTTAATTTGTTTAAACTCAGCTTGTATTTGTTTTAAGTTAGGATTGTATTTTTTTGGCAAGAATACAACAGAGCTGATGTTAGATACTCTTCTCAGTGCATCATTATTGGAAGATGTTAGAATTTTTAAGGATGTAAAATTATCCTAAATTGCATTCAGATTAGCTACCAAATTATAAATGTACTTCCTTAAAGCCTTTTTGTAAGCAGATAGGATATAAATTAATATGACTATAAAGTACATGTGATATGAAACAGATTTTCTAAAAATGCTATAATTACATAATTAAAGGAATAATTCATTTTTATGTTTTTTGTCTAATATGAAACACACAGATATTTTGTCAATTTTTCTGCATCCACCTACTTGCTATTTCTTTTCCAGAGTTCTTTACCCTCTTAAAACTTGATCATATGGTAAACCCTGGTCATTGTTTTCATAGTATTCTTTTTTTTTTAACAATTTATTGAAGTGTATCATTCATACATGAACATACATAAACTGTAAGTGTTCAGTGAACATGAACTTACAAAACAAACATGCATAACATCATACAGGGCTCCCACACATCACCTCCCCCACCCCCCACCCAGCAAACACCCTGCATTGTTGTGAAACATTTGTTAACAAATCATGAAAGAGCATCGTCAAAGTATTACTACTAACTATAGTCTGTATCTTCCTCCCCTATACATTTTTTAAAGGATTTATTTATTTATTTACTTTTATCTATTTTTACCCCCTACCCCGTTTTTGCTGTTTCTGTGTCCATTCACTAGGCAACTCTCTGTGTTCATTTCCTGCCCTCTCTTCTCATCCTTCTCCTCCTGTCTTCACTGGGGTTCGATCCTCAGAATCTCCAGTGTGGGAGAGAGGCGTCCTACCATCTGTGCCGCCTTAGTTCCTGGTTTTTCAGTGCGTCTCATCTTGGCTCTCCCTTGTCTCACTCTCCTGTTATGTCATCATCTTGCAGTGTAGCTCGTGGGACCTGGTGGCGCACCCGCAGACGGGGCCTGACGGCAAACCCGTGCACGGAGCCTGGTGGCCCACGTACCTTCTATATTTTTCTTTTTTTAATTTTTACTGGGAAGTCCTGGGGCTCGAACCCAGGTCCCTCCATATGGTAGATGGATGCCCAACCACCTGAGCCACATCTGTTCCCCTGTTATATCTCTTAAGGTTGACCAAAGATACACAAAGTTACAGTGTTTTCCCATACAAGATGGTCATATTATAAATCAGGCTTAGTTTATCACCAGCATGCTAAAAACCAGACCTAGGGAAAAAAACTAGGTCTGGGGACACATGCGTGGTTTCTAATATAGTGAATGTTTAGCCTACCTTGATTATCACTAAATCAGGTCAATGAGAATATTCACCTTCATAGTATTCTGATACATCAGACGTGTTAATGGGGCCTACTTAATTTTTACAGCACTTAGCCTAGGAACAGGAGAGGTAAAGAAGGACTTGATGGTAAGAGATAAACCCTATGAAAAGATTCAGGGTTTCACCAAAGCAGTAACATTTTCAGGAGTCTAATGAATTGAGTTATGCTGGGACATCACCTCCAAAGTAAAGAATAAATTGTTGCTTCTTGCCCTTTTCACCACTAAGAAAGATATGCTGCATAGTCCATACTTGGGAATACTTCTCCAACTTTGAGAAAGACCCAGGGCAAGGAAAGTCTTTACAGCAGGGCCATGTTGTGGTGACAAAAGTGGCATCAACTGTAAGTCATTCTGTTACTAAATCATGAAAACAATATGTGCTAAATATGTTTTATTCATCAAGATTGGCTTCAAGTTTCTTTGACTAGAGTCTTTCTCACAATAATTAGTGTAATAATTTATTTCTGATTATTTTAATGTGTTGCCTAGAAAATGAAAATGAGTGATATTATCATTTACTCCCAATTCTGAAAGTTTCTTATGGTTTCCTATGTGCATATATGTCACATCAATGAAAAATTTGACATTCAATATTACAGTATTTTTCAGAATTCAATTAGGAGAATGAAAATCTATTTCTTATATTTTTTACATTTTTTCCTGCCAAACATAGTTGACAGAGTATCTCTAAATTTTATTTCAATACCAAATTATGAATGGTAGCTGAAGATGAAGCTAGTGTAACTACAGAATATTGTTGCCCATACCAGAATTGTTTTCCTAATTATAGCCACAGCCTTGATTGAAAGCAAGCCTTTTAAAAATTCAATATTGTTCTGTTAGGATAGGACACTGCTTTTTCAAACCTGCTGCTTATCAGCCTGTATTTTGAAATGTCAGAGTTGATAACCTTTTAGTTGATGTATGGATAATATAATTGTAAACTTTCAACTACTTTACATCCTTTCTTTTTTCAAAACTCAAATATTCAAAGGGATTGAACTGTTTCCTTCATAAAATTTCCTCATAAAGTCAGCTAGTTATTCCTAAGGAGAAACGTGTTTTATTTCTATTTAATGAAAAAACTAGTTGTCTTGAAAACAATGTGAATGCTTTAAAAATACACATATGTTATGTGAAAAACCTTTCTAGATTACATTCCATTGTAAATTTTTTTCTGATGTCTTTCAAGATCTATTTTATTTACCTGATTTTTAAAGCGGTGAGTTAATTGAAGCCTACTTTCTTCACTGAACAGATTTTGTTCATCATGAACTTCAGTATGGAAAATACTTTTAGAGAATGATTTATATTAATGCAAGGCCTGTTTCTGTTCTTTCTGATCTGATAGTACTTAATTAAAATAAAATATACAAGTCTTTTTGAAATATCAACAATATCAAGAAGTCATAAAGATTGTGATAGGTGACTATAGAGATATACTTTAACCCATGATTCCAATTTCTTTGCCTCATAGAGTTACACAAAATATCACTGGTAAAATATATGAAATAAGCTGTGACATCTTTGGGAGGAGTTGGTAATTGAAGAGAAATATTGTATGGTATATTTACCATGCATGCATTTTCTTTGTTTATTTTCTCTCAATTTCAGCTTCCATTTTATACTTTGTATGTGTGTATGCACGTGTGCACATGCATGCGCTTAATTCCTTTTTTGTTGTTTTGTTTTTGTTTTCTTTTAGGAGGTACTGGGGATTGAACCCAAGACCACCTCATACATGGGAAGCAGGCACCCAACCACTGAGCTACATCTGCTCCCCCTTAATTCCTTTTTAAACTTCTATTTCTTTGAAACTTGTAAATTATATTTCTACTCTTATTTCTTTTTTGTTATTTTAAAAAAATTTATTGAAGTATATCATTCATACATGTACATACAAAACAAATATACATAACATCATACAGGGCTCCTATATCTCACCATTCCACCAATACATTGCATTGTTGTGAAACAATTGTAACAAATTATGAAAAAGCATAGTCAAAGTATTACTACTAACTATAGTCTATATCCACAGTGACTTTACCAGTCTACATTCCCACCAACTGTGTATAAGAATTCCTATCTCTCGACATCCTCTCCAACACTTGTAGTTTTCTGTTTTATCTCATTGTAGTTTTCATTTGCATTTCCCTAATAGCCAGTGATGTTGAACATTTTTTTCAAGTGTTTTCTTTTTCACCATTTGTATTTCTTCTTTAGAAAAATGTCTATTCAGATCTTTTGCCCATTTTTTTTCTAACTGGGTCATTTGTCTTTTTATTATTGAGTTGTAGGATCTTTTTATATATCATGGACATTATACCCTTGTCAGATATGTCATTTCCAAATATTTTCTCCCATTGAATAGGCTGCCTTTTTTTCTTAACAAATCAATTTTTATTGATACATATTAATAAAGCATAAATCCCTCCAAAGTATACAATCAATGGTATTCAGTACAATCACATAGTTGTGCATTCATCACTCCAGTCATTCTTAGAGCATCTTCATTATTCCAGCAACAATAACAACAATTCTAAAAAACAAAAACCAGCCAACCAACCAAACAAACCTTATCACCCCTCAATCTCTCTATGCTTCCCCTGATGTACATAGTTGCTATTCTGTTTCCTTCTTTGTAGTTTATTTGTATTTACATTGTGTAAAAAACAGTCATATATCAAACATCACCCATATTTGTATTTTACGTGAGGTTTCACTGTTATATTGTAGAAGTTACATTTTTTAGCTTTCCTTCTAGTAATATAAATGTCCTTAGGCTTTCTCTTTCAACCACTCTTATACCCATACAATAGCTCTGCTAGTTACAAACAGCATGATGTACTCTCAACATTTCGTTTCATTTCCAAAGATTTACAAACAACATTTAAACCAATTCTGTACAGATTAACCATCAGCTTTCCATTTTCTACCCTCATTCTATTTTCTGGTGACCTATATTCTAATTATTAATTCCATGAGTTTACATAATATATTTGTTCATAATTGCTCAATCATACAGTATTTGTCCTTTTGTATGTGGCTTGCTTCGCTCAACATAATGTCCTCCAGGTTCATACATGTTGTCATATGCTTCACGACTTCATTTCTTCTTACTGCTGCATAATATTCCATCGTGTGCATATGCCACAATTTGTTTATCCATTCATCAGTTGATGGACACCTGGGTTGTTTCCAACTTTTTGCAATTGTGAATAATGCCACTATGAACATCAGTATGCAGATGTCTGTTCATGTCTCCGCTCTCAGTTCTTCCGAGTATATACCTAGAAATGGTATTGCTGGGTCACATGGCAAGTCTATATTCAAATGCTTTAGGAAATGCCAAACAGCCCTCCACCATGGCTGTACCATTCTGCATTCACACCAACAGTGAATAAGCATTCCTATCTCTCCACATCCTCCCCAACATTTACAGTTTTCTGACTTTTTAATAGCGGCCAGTCTAATAGGGGTGAAATGATAACTCATTGTAGTTTTGATTGGCATTCCCTATCCCCTAGTGATGTTGAACTTTTTTCCATGTGTTTTTTCACCATTTATATTTCTTCTTTGGACAATCATCTTTTCAAATTTTTTGCCCATTTTTTAATTGTCTTTTTATTGTTTAGTTGTATTATTTCCTTGTATATCATAGATATTAAACCCTTACGGATATGTGATTGCCAAATAGTTCTCCCATTGAGCCGGCTGCATTTTACACTTTTGACAAAGTCCTTTGAGGTGCAAAAGTGTTTAATTTTAAGGAGGTCCCATTTATGTATTTTTTCCTTTTGTTGCTCGTGCTTTGGGTGTAAGGTCCAAGATATTACCACCTACCACAAAATCTTGAAGATGTTTTCCTACATTTTCTTCTAGGAGTTATATGGTTGTTGCTTTTATATTTAGGTCCTTAATCCATTTTGAGTTAATTTTTATATAAGGTGTGAGATAGAGGTCCTCTTTCTTTTGGATATGGCTCTCCAGTTCTCCTAGTACCATTTGTTGAATGGACTGTTCTGGCCCAGCTGGGAGACCTTGGCTGCCTTGTCAAAATCACTTGACTGTAGATGCGAGGGTCTAATTCTCGGTTCTCTGTTTGGTTCCATTGGTCAATCCATCCGGCTTTATCCAATACTATGCTGTTTTTACCACTGTAGCTAAGTAATAAGCTTTAAAGTCAGGAGGTGAGAGGCCTCCAGTTTTGTTCTTCTTTTTAAAAATATTTCTGGCTATTCGGGGCCTCTTACCATTCCAAATATATATTTTTATTGGCTTTTCCATTTCTGCAAAAAAGGCTGTTGGGATTTTTATTGGGATTGCTTTGATTTAGTAAATCAGTTTGTGTAGAATTGACATCGTAACAATATTTAGTCTTCCAATCCATGAACACAGGCTGTCTTTCCACTTATTTAAGTCTTCTTCAGTTTCCTTTAGCAACGTTTTGTAGTTTTCTGAATACAGGTCCTTTATGTCCTAGGTTAAGTTTATTCCTAAATATTTGATTGATTTATTCACTATTGTAAATAGATTTTTCCCTCTGATTTCCTCTTCAGATTGCACATCAGTAGTGTATAGAAACACTATTTATTTTTGTGTATTAATCTTGTATCCTGCCACTTTGCTGAACTCATCTACCAATTCTAATAGCTTTTTTGTGTTTTTTTCAGGATTTTCTAGATATAGGATCATATCATCAGTGAATAGTGAAAGTTTTACTTCTTCCTTTCCTATTTGGGTGCATTTTATTGCTTTATCTAGCCTAATTGCTGTAGCTAGAACTTCTAGCACAATATTGATTAATAATGGTGACAGTAGGCATCCTTGTCTTGTTCCTGATCTCAGTGGGAAAGCTTTCAGTCTTTCACCTTTGAGTACAATAATGGCTGTAGGTTTTTCATATATGCACTTTACCATATTGAGAAATCTTCCTTCTATTCCTATCTTTTGGAGTATTTTTATCTTTTAATGAGCTTTTGGATTCTGTTTGCAAATATTTTGTTGAGGATTTTTGCACCTATATTCATTAGGGATGTTGGTCTGTAATTTTCTTTTTTGTAGTATCTTTTTCTGCCTTTGGTATTAGGGTAATATTGACTTTGTAAAATGAGTTTGGTAGCATTCTTTCCTGTTCAGTTGTTTGGAAGCACTTGAGCAAGATTGGTATTATATCATCTTTGAATGATTAGTAGAATTCACCTGTGAAGCCATCTGGTCCTGGGCTTTTCATTTTTGGGAGGTTTTTGATGACTATTTCAATGTCTTCACTTGTGATTGGTTTGTTGAGGTCTTCTATTTCTTCTACAGTCACTGTAGGTGGTTTGTGTGTTTCTAGGACTTTGTCCATCTCATCTACATTGTCTAGTTTTTTGGCATAAAGTTGTTCATAGTATCCTCTTAAGATACTTTCTTATTTCTGTGGGGTCAGTCGTAATGTCTCCCCTCTCATTTCTTACTTTATTTTCATGTTCTTTCTTTTTTTTCTTTGTCTGTCTAGCTAAAGGTTTGTCGATTTTATTGATCTTCTCAAAGAGCCAACTTTTGGTTTTGTTGATTCTCTCTGTTGTTTTTCTGTTCTTGATTTCATTTATTTCTGCTCTGATTTTTACTCTTTCCTTTGGCTTGGTTTGGGATTAGTTTGCTGATCTTTTTCTAGTACCTCCAGTTATACAGGTTGTATTAGTCAGCCAAAGGGGCGCTAATGCGAAATACCAGAAATGGGTTGGTCTTTATAAAGGTTATTTATTTGGGGTAGAAGTCCACAGTTACCAGGCCATAAAGCATAAGTTTCTTCTCTCACCAAAGTCCATTGCCATGTGTTGGAGCAAGACAGCTGCCGATATTTGCCAGGGTTCAGGCTTCTTGGGTTCCTCTCTTCCCGGGGCTGCGTTTCTCTTCGGGCTTAGCTCCTCTGTTTCCTCCACAAGGTCAGCTGTAGACTATCAGGCGAATGGCTCCCTTCTCTTCTCCTGTGGCCTTCTCTCCAACATCAAAACCCCAACATCAAAACTGCTTCTCAAAAACTGCTGCAACTCTGTTCTTTGTGATGCCTTTTATATTTTCTTCCCCCACCCACCAGGGGGTGGGGCTCAACGCCCTACTGATGTGGCCCAGTCAACGCCCTAATCATAACTTAATCATGCCCAGATTAACAGATCAGTTTACAAGCATGATCCAATTATATTTTTGGAATTCATAATTACATCAAATTGCCCAACAGCTACACAGATAGCCCTTCAACTTTAGCTCTTCTTCTTTAATGTAAGCATTGAGTGCTATAAATTTCCCTCTCAGGACTGCCTTTATGGTGTCCCATAGGTTTTAATATGTTGTGTTCTCATTTTCATTCGTCTCAAGATATTTGCTGAATTCTCTTGCAATTTCTTCTTTGACTCACAGATTATTTAAGAGTGCGTTGTTTAATCTCCATATATTTATGACTTTTCCCTTTTTTCATCCGTTATTGATTTCCAGATTTATTCCATTATGATCAGAGAAAGTATTTTTATAATTTCAATCTTTTTAAATTTATTGAGGCTTGTCTTGTAACCCAAGATATGGTCTGTCTTGGAGAAGGCTCCATGAGCCATTGAAAAGAATGTATATCCTGCTGTTTTGGGGTACAATGCTCTATAGATGTCTATTAGGTCTGGTTCATTTATCATATTATTCAAGTCCTCTGTTTCTTTATTTACCCTCTGACCAGATGTTCTATCCAATACTGAGAGTGGTGTATTGAAATCTCCAACTATTGTTGTAGAGACATCTATTTCTTCCTTCAGCTTTGCCTGTGCGTGCCTCATGTATCTGGGGGCACTCATGTTAGGTGCATAAATATTTAGTATAGTTATTTCTTCCTGGTAAATTGCCACTTATATTAATATATATTGGCCTTCTTCATCTTTTATAACCATTTTGCATTTAAAATCTATTTTGTCCTATATTAGTATTGCTACTCCAGATCTTTTTTGGTTACATTTGCATGGAATATCTTTTTCCAGCCTTTGACTTTTAACTTGGTTGTGTCCTTCCATCAGAGCTGAGTCTCTTGTAGACAGCAAATATATGGCTCATATATATATATATAT
>JAQZBX010060630.1:0-17266 GCA_029593785.1 Cabassous unicinctus | reverse complement strand
CCATATGGCAGACGGACGCCCAACCATTTGAGCCACATCCACCCCCTGTGCTTTGACTTTAATTTCACTGGGTAAAATGATAAATATATCATTTATGCTATTTGACATAGACTAACTGTTTCATACATCACTGACCTACAAGATTTTTAATTGATTTTGAGAACATATGTATTATTTCAGTCAATAACAGGCCAGTCTGTCCTTAACTAATTTTAATAAGGTAATCCTCTCATGAAGTAATTAAGTAAATTGCACATTATAGAATATATTACTATATTTCAAATAAGTATAAAATAAGAATTTAATGAGTAAATGAGGTCCTAAGGTTCATCTAGCCCAGTTACCTCTTGTGCTTGGAGCCTATCTAAATCCTATAATTAAAAGCACCTCTCATAATGGAAAACTCACCACTCCCCTCTAAAAGCAGCTTCTCATCATTCAGACTATCTGGGCTGCCTCGAAATTAGATGTATACCTCTTCACAAAATAAGTTCTTCTCTCCAAAGTGATTGTGTATTTCCAAAAGAGGAAAGCTGAGTTAAAGGGTCATATGGAATTTGACATGCAAAATATAAAGGATGCCTAGGCAGAAATATTTTAAGAGGGTAAAACGACCAGTCTGGCTGCCAAGTGGGCTGTTACAGGATATAATGGTGTGGAAAAGGCATATACAAAGTCCAGAAGATATATGGATGACTGAAAACAGAAAAGATGGTCTCAAGATAGCAGAACTAAAATCTAGGGCCTGCTAGAACAGACTAAAATAGAAAAACAATTTGAAATTAGAATGTCCAGGAAGTTGTAACTACATCACAGCTCATAATGCAGAATGAAAAAAAAATCAACTTAGGACAGGAGAAGTCAAGGCGATACCATCTAAGTCAATGCTGAAGATACTCATGAAATGAGCAGTTTCTACTAGGAAAGAGGAGGGCCTGAGATCTCAACATGAAAAAACAAAATAATCGACAAACCCCCATGCAAACCTTATTTCCCTGGGTAAGGACTTTGACTTTTTACCTGCCCAGAATCCAATGTCTCTTTATCTGGTAACAGCACTAGTAGAGCTGATCCCATTGCTTAGGTGTGGGCATTTATAATCCAAATCTGGCCAGCCATACTGACTGGATAATGAATGAACATGTGACCCAATGAGATGTGACACTGGCCAATGTGAGACAATCCCAGGACTTTGACTGGAACTACTAGGAGAGAGATACACTCTTTCCACTGGGTTTGCTAAGCCCAGTATAGGATATAAGTAAGCCTGGTACTGCTGGCAGCCACCTTGTACCATGCAGCATGAACCTGTCTGAGAATAAAGCCAGCACAGGGAAAAGTGGAGATAAGATGGAAATTCTTAGTAACCTCTTTCGAGCACCTGGATCCCATTGTGTCTAAACCTTTACCCCCTAGGACTTTAATTTACATGAGTCAAAAAAATTCCCATGTAACTTAAGCCAGTTTGAGTTGGTTTCTTCACTTGTAGCCCAAATGCTAATTAATCGAGTGTTAACTTTGCCAGGCACTGTTCTAAACATGTTGCAAAAATAAATTCATTTACTCCTTACAACAATCATGTGAAATAGGTACTATCATTATCCCCACTTTATAAAGATAGATGAAGCACAAAGAGGTGAAGTATGTAATTTGCCCAAGGTTACACAACTATTATGTGATAGATATGACATCTGAACTCAGGCAGTCTGGCTCTTAATTAATTATGCTATCCTGACCAATATAAATCACTTGGTACTTTAACCATGCTCTAAGCTACTATATCATACAGAACAGGCTACAAAGATATTTCAATGTACCATTTATTCCCTCCAATGTATGAGTATTTATTCACAGCATAAAGGAAAAATAGGGACGTCTATAGAAATTAGAAAGCATGAAGTCAGAGAGAATGACAGAACAACTGCAACCTAGTGATACCAACTTGGATAGAACAAATGCCCCCGCCCCCCCTTATCTTTGGGTGGTAGCTGTGAATAAGGTAGTTAAGATTTGCTCTACACATCTCTATTCAGCTTCACTTTAGCATAAGATGGTGATTAAAAAGGGAATTCAGATGTGCCCTCATGGCTATGGTCTCTTGTCTAATTACTTTAGAATTTCCACTGAAGGCTTATGTTCATCAGTTTCTAATATTCCTACACAAAAATGTTACCGTACAAATAATTCACATTCTTGAAAGTTAACTGTCAATATGTCTGTGTGGTTTAAATTTCTATGTCTGGAAAAGTTAGCACAAGAATGTGCCAGTTACCTATTTATTATCTTCCTAAATTGATTTTTTAAAAAGGAAGTACTGGGAATTGAACCTAGGACCTCGTACATGGGAAGCAGGTGCTTAACTACTGAGCTACACCCACTCCCCCAAATTAAGTACATGCTCTCCAACAATGGACAGAATTCCTTTAAGCATTGTTCCTTTACAGTCAGCACAAGATTAAGCTGTCTCAGTAGGGGGCGCTGGAGGAGCACTGCAGGATGAAGGGGTTCTCCTGCTGCTTTAGGCTGCTGCAGGGTGGGTCGGCAGTATGGACCTTGGTAGAGACTAAATGCTTGACCACGAGACATCAGGTGACCATGCACCTGAGCTTCCTGTTATGAACTGGATGTTGTCTCACTCATTTAGCCATAAGGCTGGTGTGTGCAACAGCAATCTATTGCCAAATGGAAGTGGTATATGAGAGCAAGCTTGGGCAGGTTGGGAAAGGACAAGTTGTATTAGCAAGTAGCTCAGACTCCTTCGACACCAACTCCTCTTGCATTTGTCCCTTCTCCCTCAATCCATGCCTGTGACCTTCTGAGATGTTCCTTACAACCAACTAACTGAAGAAGAAAAACCTCAAGCTTGATTTACAAATGATCTGCATAATATGCTGGTGCTACCTAAAAATGCACAGCGGCAGCACCACAACCCCATCCATAGCTGAAGAAAAATCCTCCCAGTGGGCAGAGTTTCAAGCAGTACATTTAGTTATCCAGATTGTCACATACTGAGAGATGGCCAGAAGTACAGATCTATACTGATTCATGACCAATTGCTAATGGTTTGGCTGGATGGTCAGGAACTTGGAATGAGCAGGACTGGAAGATTGGTGACAAGGAAACTTGGGGAAGAGAAATGCGGGTCTCAGGGGAGAGACTATTAAGATATTTGAATTCCATGTAAATGCCGACAAAAGGGCATCCACTGCAGGGAAAATTCTTAATAATTAGATGAACAAACGACATGCTTTGTGGATTTCAGTCAGCCTCTGTCCCCAACTACTCCAGTGCTTACTCAATGGGTCTGAGTGGCCATGATGGGAGGGATGGAGCCTATGGTTTAGGCTTGACAACATGACTTTCCCTTACACCAAGGCTGATTTGGCTATTGCTACTGCCAAATGTCTAATATGCTAATAGCAGAGAGTCCCTGCTAGGGTCCCCAGGGAGCACCGGCCTACCATCTCATGGCAAACTGATTACATTGGACTGCTTTCATCACAGCCGGAGCAAAGGTTTGTCCTCACTGGAATGGCATTCTATAAATCTGTATATGAATTTGACTTCCTTGCTCATCATGCTTTTGCCAGCACCATTATGTGTGGACTCACGGAATACTGTATCCACTGTTATGACACAACATTGCATCTGACCAAGAAACTCATTTCACAGCAAAGAAAATGCAGCAATGGGCTCATGCCCATGAAACAACTGATCTTACCATATAACCACATCTCTCAGAAGCAGTGTCCTAACTGAAAGCTTACTGAAGTCTCAGTTATGGCACCAAATGGGAGACAACACCTTAAAAGATGGGGGTTCTATCTCACAAGATGTAACATGCTCTGAATCAGAGACCATTCTATGGCACTGCCTTCCACACAGCCAGAATCAAGGGGTGGAAGTGAGAGTAGCTCTTCTCATGAAACCTAATCACCCACTCGCAGAATTTTTCCTTCCTGACCCAGGAACTTGAGCTCTGCTGGTTTGGAAATCTTAATCTCTAAAGCAGGGGTTCTTAACCAGGGGTCCATGGACCCCCAAGGGGTCCGTGGAAAGATTTTTTTTTAAAGGTTTATTTAGTTGTTTGCACTCGCTGTTTGCTCTCTGTGTCCACTCGCAGTGTGCTTTCAGTGTCTTCTCTTCAGGAGACACCGGGAACTGAACCTGGGACCTCCCATGTGGGAGAGAGGTGCTCAATCACTTGAGCCACCTCACTTCCCTGCTTTTTTTGCATCTCTCATCGTCTTTCCTTTTTGTGTCTCCTTGTTGCATCACCCTGTTGCACCAGCTTGCTGTCTTGCTTATCTTCTCCAGGAGGCACTGGGAACCGAACCCAGTACCTCCTATTTGTTAGGCAGGAGCTCAATCCCTTGAGTCACATCTGCTTCCCAGGCCATGGAAAGATTTTATTTTTTTGAAATAAACATTTCAAAAAAACATTATTCTTGCGGGGACGTTTTGGTGTGGGTATATTTATTAAATAATATACAGTATAGTGTGGACTTAGTAAGGGGTCCATAGTTTTCAAACCTGACTGGCAAAGGGGTTCATGGAACAAAAAAGATTAAGAACGCCTGCTCTAAAGGGTGGGAGTGGGGGTATTCTTTCACCATAACAATGGTTCTACTGAACTGGAAGGTGAGGCTGCCACCTGGTCATTATGGGCTCCTTATGCCACTGAACCAACATGGAAAAAAAAAAAGGGGTTAATCTATTGGCTGGAGGGATTGCTCCCAGTTACCAAGAGGAAATCAGGTTGCTGATACACAATTGAGGCAAGAGGGCTGCATGGAACCCAGAAGGTTCACTGGGGCACCTCTTAGCACTTCCATTCTAAAACTTCAGCACCCAAAAAAGGCAGGAAGACTAAGGACTCAGTGAAAGGACAGTTATCTCCTACATTCAGAAGAACACTTATTTTGGTCAATGATTACGTAATAAAAGCACACTATATTCAAAGTAAAACTTTAAGGAAACATCTAGCAGCTTGGTTTAAAGGTACTGTTTCATATAGATGAAAACCCTGCTGGGGGTTCTGGAGATCACCTTGCTAGGCTTGAGGAAAGAATGCTACTGGCTAGGACAGTGTGCAGAGGCAAATTATTTGGAGTGGGACAACCTGAAAAATTTGTAATATGGCCCCAACCATTCCACCGTGATGCTCACTTGACCCACATGTACAGAATAAGTATGCTCCTGTGCTTCTGAAAATGTAGTCTGCACACCCAGCAACACTGGCATCACCTGGAAGCTTATTAGACATGTAGAATCTCATTCCCCACCAGACCTACTGAATCCTAACCTACATTTTAACACGAGGCCTAGGAATTCCTAGTCACTTATAAGAGAAGCAAGTCCTGGGTTAGCCAATAGTTTGCAGGGAGGTAGTTTCGGCGCAGGAGATTTCGTATTTATTAAGGATTTACAATGCACCAGGAGTTTTTTGGTACGAATTATCTGCACTTAACCTCCAAGATTAAGAGATCGTGGATTCCACAGAGGATCACCTCTGTGGTGAATACTGGGACATGATTCTGGGATCCGACAGGTCTGTCTTCAAAGACCAAACTTGGTTCCTCCACCTCGAAGCTATCGAAGCAATAAACTCTGCACGAACCCGAGCTCAGGGGGCCAGGCCTCCTAGCATCCCGGCAAACAGGGCCTCGTTCTAGGCGCGGGGACCTGGAAAGCTCGGGGCAGTACTCGGGTCAACACTGGCGACTAAGCAGGGGGCGGCCCAGACCGCGCCGCCCGGACCCGGATCCTGCTGAGGCAGCGAGCGCGGGTCCGCGCGAGGCGACGGTCGGCCCCGAGGGCTGCCCTTTACCTCTCCGGCTGCCATCCATGCTCTTAGATCCTCTGGCAGCCGCCGTGGGGACACGAAGAGTCCCCGTGGGTCCTTCCCTGGGCCCGGCCCAGCTCCGGACTCCCAGTCAGCCCCACCCTCGCCGGCAGCGGAGGATGGGAAAGGTGGAGCCGGCGGGGCCCGCAGCGGCCTAGAGACAGTCGCCTCGCGGGTTGTTAAGGGCCGGTTCCACGGCGTCGGGATTGTGACGTCACGGCGCAGGACGACGTGCGCTCCCGCAGCCCCGCCCCGGGGGCTCTTCTGAGGGAGGAGCTGAGCAGGTGGGGACGGAGGGCCCGCGCGGGGAGAGTGCGCGTCTGTGGCTGTGGGAGCCTGCCAGTCGTCCGCAGGGCGCCTCCTCACGGAGCCTGGCAGGCCCTGTCTCTGCGGGAAGAGTGGCGAGAGAGGTGGTCTCATCTGGCGTCCACGTCCTCTGCGTTCCGGAAAAAATTCAGAAGCAAATGTTGGTTGAGGTCACGGTAACATTTAACCAGCTCCAAAGAATTCAATTTCGAGCAGTCCGTGAACATTTGGATTAGTGAAAACCCGGAGATGCAAAACATCTACATATTTACATCTTAATTCTTAACCTCAATAATCAGTTTATTCTGCTTGCTGCTTGCTGAGCCTTTTCATCCTCCAACCGCCCGCCCTGTTTCTTTTAAGGCTCAAATCCATTTTCCTTTATAATAGAAGGGAAACTGCAACATGAATAAGGAGTTAGTTTATTCATGGCTTTCTGCAATTGAATTTTGAGGTGGTTACTTTTGGATACTGGAAATGAAATCAGTAGGGCAGGGAGCATTCTGTGAGTAGGGTTCTCAACAGCGGAACTATTCCTGTTGACATCTGGGGATGGCTGGTTAATGTTTTGTTGAGGGGGCTGTCCTAGAATTGCAGGATGTTCTGCAGCATCCCTGGCCTCCACCCACTAGATACCAGTACCACTCCCAGCCCCCCACCCCCCCAGTTATGAAAATCAAAAGCGTCTCCATGTATTGCCAAAAGTCCCCTGGGGAGCAAAATCCTCGCCCCCGCCGCACCCCCACCCCCCTCTGAGAACCACCGCTGTGATGGAAAGAGCACTGCTTGGGAGCCAGACATGTGGAGCTTAATTGTGAGTTTTCTGCCACCTACCAGTCTGACCTTGAATTAATTTCTAAACCACTCTAAGCCTCAGGCCCCTCATTTCTAAAATGTGAAAGATGCTACTAACTTTGTAGTTGCCAGGATTAGTATTTACTGTGCCTGGCAAATAAAAAGAGGTGTTTAACAAATATTAGTTTGCTTTGGTCTAAGAGTTCTATCTCGGAAGAACTGGGATATCAGATAGGGAATTCAGACTGAAAGGAATAATTCAGGAACTCTATCATAAGGAAAGGAGAATAAACTAGAATCCAGTTATAGTAACACCTGAACCCCTAGTTCCCTAAGACCCTAGAGTAGGGAGAGAATTAGATTTCACAATCTGAGGAGTGTGGAAGTGTTTGATGGGTCTGTGGTCCCAACAACAAAGGTCAGAAGGATACAGGGCCAAAGAGATGTTAACCAGAGGACAAAAACTTTTTCCTACCTACTCACCGATGCTTGAAATCCTTTTATAAGAAAATGAAGCCTGCTATTTCTCCACAAACAGCTAGAAAATATCTTGCATATTAGACCTCCAGTTAAGAATTTGTTAAATTGAGTTAGAGCCAAAGATGAAAGGGCAAGCATGCTGGGACAATCAACACAGTGACTTTGATTCACAAAATGGTGATAACCAGGTCCTCTTAGGAAAGTAGATTTTAGAATGAAAAGTAGATTTTGCTCTGAAGTAGGAAGGGGCTCCATGATCGGGAAAGGACAGCAGAATGGGAAAGGGTTCTGAAAATAACATTGCCTGGGATCTGACCAAAGCCATCGTTTTTCTTTATTTCTCCAAGTATTTTGTCCCAATTCTTTCAAGAACTTGTGCGCAATAAGGGTCTATTTCTCTTCAGTTTTGAGCAGTGAATTATTATCATGAGTGCAGTTTAATTTGTCCTTGGCTTTTACTCATGGGTTGTAACAAGAGAGAAGATCCTTTCTGTTTCCAGTTCCCAGGAGATAATCTGTGATCCGGCTGGATCCACACTGCAGATATGGGCTTATTGTAACGTTACACCCTTCCAGTCGGGAAATCACCACCAGCTGCAATGGCCTCAGGGTAGGCATTCCTGAAACCTTTTGCTGAATATATAAACATGAACCTCCCCTTGTTCAGAAATTATTCCATTGCTACACTTTTCTTTATTGATATGTAGAAATTTGTATACCTCTATTTTAGAAGGAAAACCTTTGTCTTTCCTAATTGACATGATTAGTTATTTGATTTCCCTTTTTGTTTTAGCTGATAGGAAGGTCAGAATTATATTTGTGCTCAGTTGCAATAATTAATCATAGCCTGTGTTTTCCATTTTTCTCCATCATTCCTGTTACTAAGAAGGTGGCTTTTATTCTTTTACTCTTATTTTAATGGTTCAATTCTTGTCTTTTATTGAATGAGCTCTAAGCCTTTTGGAAATATGAGCATAACTAAAATAAACTATATTATATGTGCTATAATATATAGTTTAAGACACATAATATATTGCTTATTTATCATATATTATTAACATATTATATACACATTTAATGTATATCTTTATAAATGACCCATAATTTCATAATTCAGATAATTCCTGGAATTCACGTTTGTCTGTTTGGATATGCTTAGCATCATCAATGAGAATTACCCAATAATACTTTAAAAGCAACAAGAATGCGAATATTCTCGCTGTCCTGATTTTGTGATAATCAGGGTTGGCTAAACATTCCCTATATTAGAAACCATGCATGTGTCCCCAGACCTAGTTTTTCTCCCTAGGTCTGGTTTTTAGAATGCTGGTGATAAAACAAGCCTGATTTATTATATAACCATCCTGTATGGGAAAAGACTGTAACTTTGGGTATCTTTGGTCAACCTTAAGAGATATAGCAGGGGGACAGATGTGGCTCGGGTGGTTGGGTGTCCGTCTCCCATATGGAGGGACCTAGGTTTGACCCCCGGGACCTCCCGGTAAAAATAAAAAAAATAAAAAAAATATGGAAGGCGTGTGGGTCACCAGGCCCTGTGCGCGGGTGCGCCGCCAGGCCCCGCAGCAAGATGATGATGTAATAGGAGAGTGACACAAAGGAGAGCCAAGACAAGACACACCGAAAAACCAGGAACTAAGGTGGTGCAGGCAGTAGGACGCCTCTCTCCCACATCGGAGGTTCTGAGGATCAAATCTCAGTGAGGACAGGAGGAGAAGGATGAGAAGAGAGGGCAGGAAATGGACACAGAGTCACCCAGTGAATGGACACAGAAACAGCAAAAAAGGGGCGTTCGGTGGGTAAACATGGATTAAAGTAAATAAATAAATAAATCCTTTAAAAAATGTATAGGGGAGGAAGATTCGGACTATAGTTAGTAGTAATAGTTTGATGATGCTCTTTCATGATTTGTTAAATGTTTCACAACAATGCAGGATGTTTGTGGGGGGTGATGTGTAGGAGCCCTGTATGATGTTATGCATGTTTGTTTTGTAAGATCACGATGTTTACTAAACACTTATAGTTTATGTATGTTCTTGTATGAATGATATACTTCAATAAATTGTTTAAAAAAATAAAAGCAACAAGAAGCAAAAGGCCAAGACAACCTTTTTCCATTCATTAGTTTATTGTGAACATTTTTAATCCTTAAAGGCTCTGAAATACAAAAACGAAGGAAATTTAGGGAATGTTTTTCAAGGTATACATACCAAGACAAAGTAAAATAAATAGAATTAGATAGTGCTTATGCACTTTGTGTCAAACTCTGTCTCAGAACTATCCATTTGCTCTCTTGACTGAAGAATACTTGAGTATTTGAGCTATAGACTATTCTTTACCATTCTCCAATCAAATAGTAACCAAATGACAAAACAGAACTGTAGAGCTCCTTGGTATCAGCATGTTCCAAAGCAGTGGTGGATTTGCCGACACTAGAGGGGGCATTAGGAAACTTTAAAGCAGCATCCCTGTGAGAAAAGCAGCTATGCGGAGGCAATATTAAACTACAAATCTTATTCAAGGAGTGTAAAAATGTAAGACATACATTTTTAAAAGTGACCCCAAGGTAGAGCTCCTCAAATTATGGCTAGTGATATATATATTGAATTCATTTTTGAACAGAGGAAAATATTACTCTATTATCCAAAGGTCCCTAATGGATAAAAAATCTTCATCATTGTCAATGTATAACTTGATTTTTCTTAATTTTGTTGTTAAAGCAGGAAAGAACAGGAGTGACTATAATTCTCTATAAAGCAATGTGCCTAAGGGCAGTACAGAGAGACAAAAGTGAGCAATAATAGGATATACTGACCCCAAATGACCATTTTCAGGTCTCTTAAGGAATAAAATTCTGATATATGAACACAGGAATAATCTTTCCCACAGAAAATGATCATTCTCAGAACTATAAAACCACACAGAGTTGCTACTGCACTTTTGAATTTGCTTCATTCCACACTTTATTTTCATTTTTCCTGCAGTTGAAAAGAGCACGAAATTGTGATTCGGTAGCTGTCTTAGCTGGCTTCTTGTTACTAATGAAAATTCACTCATATTTTGACCCTTTGGCTAAGGACTGCTGGAATTGTAGATATTAAGCCCACAGATAATAACTGCCGTAGTCCTCTGTGGCTCCATTTTCTCCCCAGCTGTGTTCTTTAAATCTTTTCATCCAATTAAGAGAACCAGTCTCTGTGAATGGAACGTAATCATTCTGTGGTTACTAGGTAACCTGTCTCCATAGCTTAAGAATAGCATTTTATCTATTCTTCCCCTGCCAATCAATTGCCACAATACGTTAGGGACAGTGCTCGGCCTAAAGGTTTGATAATTTCTACCCAATGTGTTCTCTGTTTAAAGTGACTTCATCATTAAAAATAAAACAAAAAACAAAACCAAGCTGCTAGTTTAGCCTGTTGCTATATTGTCCTGGTAATATACTATATCTGGGTATATAATATATACCCAGATATATAATATATCCTGGTGATAAATTAATCTATTAAAATTAATAGATTATTCACTTAAAAATAGAGTTTGGAGATTTAACAATTCATGAATTTCTGGGAAGTTGAAAAGAAGCTCTTATAAGTGTGTGTATGATTCACAAACAGCAAAACAAAATCAATTTAAAAAATAGATTTTTGTAAGCTACCAATGAAAAGCATCCTTTATTGACACTGGCTCTCTAAAGATACATATTCTACCTAATTTTTCTAAGGGACTTCAACTTCCACTCCATTCATACTTTGGCCCTTTTGGATGTCTACCTACAATGTACTCCTTAAACACTTTAAATTATTAGGTTTAAAGACCGTAAATTTCTGTTTTTATAAATCCTAAGTGGTTAAATATAGGCAATATCATTTGGTTCAACCTAATAATTTAAAGTGTTTGAAGAGCACCATTGGAAACATAGATTTAAATTTAGACCACATTAATTATTTCTTTAGAATATTTGAGTAAATAAACTTAGAAAACAGAGGTGGGGGAGGATTTCCTGACTCCCCAGACATGCTTAAACTTTGACTTGACTTGACTTACCCTTTTTAAGTCCTTCCATTTACTAATTTATAATTATTCAGTGTTCATTCTCCTTCAGTTTTTTTTTTTAACAAAATCTGAATTGTCCAACAGTATGAAAATGTGTTATGAAAACTGCTTCTAGTTATGTAATAATTGTCCACTGAGGTTTCTACCCTGTTTTAATTTGCTAGGCTACTGAAGCAAATACCATGAAAATGCGTTGGTTTAACAAAGGGAATTTATTTGCTTGCAAAACTTACAGTTCTGAGGCTGAGAAAAATGTCCAAATCAAGGCATTATCAAGGTGACCCTTTCTTCCTGTAGACTGGCTGCCAGCAATCCTTGGCTCCTCTGCCACATGGCAAGGCACATGGCAATGTCTGCTGGTCTTTCCCTTCTCTTCCGGGTTTTGTTGCTTATGGTTTCTTGCTTCTGTGGTTTCCTCTCTCTCTCTCTCTCTCTCTCTCTCTCTCTCCATCCTGTTTACTAAGGACTCCAGTAAAAAGATTAAAACCTACCCTGGGCCACACCTTAACTGAAGTAACCTCATGAAAAGGTCCTACTTACAATATGTTTACACCCACAGGAATGGATTAGCTTTAAGAATATGATTTTCTGGGGTGCATACAGTTCCAAACCACCACATACCCATAACTTTAGATTCAAGAAAAACATTGAGAGTCATGGAATAAATACAGGAGGCATTTCCCACAGTGAAGATACCATTTAGAAAATTTGGTGGTAGACTGGGTACAGACTTTCTGCAGACCCATTTTTAAAAAAGGACTGGGAACATGCAGAATGGGTGCTTATGTAAATAAATCGTGTGCAGTAAGTGATGCTCTGAGCCTCCTTAATTTACTTTTTAAAACAGGGCTGGCAGCAAGAAAATGTTTTCCCTTGTATGTCAGAGAATTTTGGGACTAGAAGGGTGTCAGTGATCACTAAGCCAAAACCCTTATCTTGGAGAAAAGAAAACTGGAGCCCAGAAAAGTTAATTAGGCCATACACCTTTCTGACTCCTGATTTGATGCTCATCTCACTAAATCAGAAAATAAGCTGCAAAACTATTATCTCAGTTATTCATGTTTATTCTCTTATGCAGGTGCTACCTAAAATAATGGAAAAAATATTTTCACATGAAATCATGGCCATATCAAATGGAAAAAGTAAAGGAGAGTTTAAGTACCTTGTCTTAGGCAAGGCTGTACCTTAAGCTGTCTGAGATCAATGAGAACACGTGTATTTGAAAGTCATTTTTTCTAACAGACCAACATATATTATTCTTCCAAAATTAAATAGAGCACAACTAAACCCAAATTTTTCCTACCTTGGAGATGATTACTTTGCTACACTCCGGAGAGGCTGTCACTCCCATTGGGGTTAGGAATGTTTTACCCGGGAGACATTTCTCAATAGGGGCACTTTCTCATAGTTAAGGATGGTAGAAAAGAGCAGCATTGATGACTTCTGAAAATGGCCACATTACTCAACCAATATTCGTGAGCACCTACTGTGTGCAGGGCACATGAATATTCATCTCACATTTTCCCCTTAGATTCTACAGGGCACAATAGGACGTTCCCTAGTTCATTTATAACTTCAGTGGTCCTCTGTGCTTTTACCTGCTCTGAACAGAATCACTGGAGGCCGGATGTTTACAAGCATATTGTAAAGTATAAGGTACCATAGAATAATGGTTAGGTGTGTGTTGGAATCTACCTACTTTTGAATCTGGCCCTGCTGTTCTCTAGCTCTGTGACCTTGACCAAGGGCCTCATTTTCTTCATCCTAAAATGACCATAATAATAGTGTCTACTTCATCTGGTTGTTATTATAAGAATGAAAAGAGGTAATACATATGTATTAGTACCATGATGCAAAGTACCAGAACTCTGTTGGCTTTTATAAAGGGTATTTATTTGGGGTAGACGCTTACAGTCACAAGGCCATAAAGAGTAAGTTACTTCCATTACCAAAGTCTGTTGCCATATGTTAGAGCAAGGTGGCTGCTGGTCTCTGTGAAGGTTCAGCCTTCCTCTTCCTCTTAAGGCTCCACGGTCCCAACTTCTTCCGATCTCAGCTGTAATCTCAGCTGTAAGACGAGCTGGCATAAGGCTTGTCTCTCTTCCTGGGGCTTGTCTCTAGGCTCAGCTGCTCTGCTCTCTCCACAAGGCCAGCTGTAAACTATCAGGGGAAAGGCTTGGCTTTCTCCCCAGGGCTCCAGCGTCAAAAACTAAACTCTCTCCTCTGCCCTGTCATTTTCCGAGTGAATTTCTGCCCACCAAGGGGGCGGGGACTCAACATCCTACTGACCAGATCGAATCAAGCCCTAATCTTAATTTAACCAAGTAAAAGTGAAACTTCTGAATTTAATACAATCAAAAGGTATCACACCCAGAGGAACAGACCAGTTTATAAACATAATTCTTTTTGGAATTCATCAATATCAAACTGCCACAACATGCAAATACCTTATCACAGTGCCTAGCTGTCATGGTTTAAATTACTCCAGACATAGACCCCGAGACAAAGATTCCAGTACAAGCAGTTTATTTGTACGTGCACCAGTAGGGGGACACAGAAGTGAGACAGAGAAGGGAAGGAAACCAATGAAGGGGTGCTGTCAAACAAGTTACCATGGTGGGAAACTGGAGCTTAATCCTGCCAGGAAACTCTGGGAAACAGCGAGGACCATGCACCTCAGAGTTATCCTAAGCGGGGAGGGGCTGGGGTATTTATCCACCATCTACCATCACTCCTTGTTTAAGGGCTGCTGGGGGAGGAAGGAGACAATTAATTCCCTGGGCACCTGGCCTGCTCCACAGCCAGGCAAAGTGGGCTTTGGTGCAGAGAAAGCGTTAGGCAATAAGATACACGTGTTGGCACTTGAAAGTTGGGGCTGGGGTGCAAGGAAACGGTAAGGGCGAGGAGACTTGGGCAGAGCGTGGACAATGGCTGCTGTCCTGGAAACAGTAACTGTACAGGATGCATTTACACTTTGTATTTTTGAATATTATTATTACTAAATGATCTTTCAGGTTCTTTTCAAATTGAATAAGCCTGGCATTTGTTGTGAACATCCGTTGTTTTGTTTGCCTAGCATCTTCTCCCTTTTCTTTCTGTGGGAACCTCATTCCATGTCCTTTAGATGATATTGTCTTGACTTTCCCTCCTACCCCAGTCTCCTCTCTTCTTCTGCCCCCCGCCCCCCATTACCACAGGAAGGGGAATGAGACCCATGTCTGGCCAGAATATTCCCAGCCAGCTGGCTAGAGGGTGTTGGACACTAGTCAGTATCCCACTCTATCAGCTTCCTCCTTGGGACTTAGCTGCTGGAGGTATTGGTACTGAGTCTTTCTGCTGGTCTGCTAAGCCAGGAGGAAGTGCATTCTGGGCCGCTGGCAGCCATCTTGCTTCTACTGTGGAAAGCATGCGTCTAATAGTGGAGGAAAGAGAGAGAAAGTGTCCTAAAGACATTATCAGAGTCCCTAAGGTGAACTATGCCCCTGGACCTCCCAGTTATTCCTGACTGTCATTTACAACAAAGGCATCCTAACAGATAGAGGACTCAATACATATTTGTAGTATTTTGTGCTCTGAGATTCTATCTGCCACCAGCCAATAAAAATTCCCAGATAGTTGTAAGAGCTGCTTAACAAGATGTTGGAGGCAGGGATGTTTTTTGCATCCCAGAACATCCTTCTTCTCGTTTGAAGTTTTGACATATTTTATATGTTATTGCCGAGTCACAGTGTTAAATAACTTTGAATCACTGGGTAGAAAAGTCACTCCCTTTGCAAATTTTTCAGTCCTAATTATATCCAAGAGAAAGTCTTATTTTGATACTAGTATGTCTTTAACACCTCTCACTGTGCTAATCTCCCTTCCAACTATGAGAACAACTCAGGCTCAGGCCAAAGTAACTAAACGGGATTTGACAGCATCCTTTTTGTCTTTGTTGTGCTTATTTAAGAGATTGCTTCCTATTTTTTGTAATTGCTGCTGTTTTACCAATTAAAATTGAAACATGGTTTCCTTTAAAAATATGTTTTAATTAAAGAGCAAATTTAAAGGAAAACTATAAACTAAATATTAGTATGAGTGGTCTAACAATATGGTAAAGGCCATGTATTTCTTTTTTAATTAAAAAAAAATTTTTTAAGCCATGTATTTTAAAAACTGGAGTTTGGGGATAACTTCCTAAGTATAATGGTATTCCTGCTTCCATAAGGAAAAAAGAGAGATTAGCTGAGGATCCACTCAGATTGGCATAAGACTATGTGATGTGATTTTGACTTAAGGACAAATTCCTATCAGTTCCTTTGAGGGTAAAACTTGTTTTTCCCAACCACTGCTTTCAACTGTGCCCTAATGTATCCCCCTCTCCACTGGGTTGCACAGGGGTACTTAACCACATTTAAGCCTGAGTCCTTAGCTTTTTGTCACTTTCAGTAATTAAAAGTCACCTTCAGTTTTTTAATTCAGTCTTGTTTATTTTAAAATTTGAACCTTCTGTCGTATCCAAAGCTCTTCTCTTCCCCTCTCACAGCACAGACTAGACAATGGGCTCCAGTGGCTGGTATTAAAGGTGGCATGATCAGCTTTCATACAACCCTCTCTCCCTACCTCCTTGCACTGGCTCTCCTGGTGCTGAAGTGGAGAGGGAAAAGGAATGAAATAATTGACTTGATGTCTTTACTCTTCTCTCCAGGATGGTCAACACTATTCTTCCAGCTCTTTGCTTCTGGGCTCAGTGTGGATGAGTGATGGCTCCAACACTCCCCTCTGATGGCGGCTCAGTCCAAGCAGCTTCCCCAGATGTTGACAATATGTCTCAAGTTGTGGTTCCAGATGAACTCCACTGGGCTGCATTGCTCTCCACTGCTTCAGGGTCGCATCCCAGCCCGATGGTAGACCCCCCAGTCTCATGGACTTGCAGAAGTACATTTTGGGAACTGGAAAGATTGGGGGAAGTGTGGGAGGGGAGAGACCCTTCTCTGCCTGACAGCCCTCCATCATGCCTTGTCTCCTCAATTCATCCTCCCCTGCCTGGATCACAGGGGCAAGTGAACAGACCCACTGATTAACAGAGACATTTAATCACAGAGTAGCATCAGAGTTACCCTTTTCATCAGCACCCCGAAATATATGAATGATTCTTTTGGGACCTGCCTCCCTTGGTTTCCAAGAAGGTAAGCAGCTCTCCCCTTCCAGAAGACCGAAGAGAGGCAGGAATTCTCTGTGTAAAAAAATACACTCCACCTGTTTAGTTTCCTAGCTGCTAATATAAACAGCACACACGAGTTGGCTTACCAACAGGAGTTTATTGGCTCACAGTTTCAGAGGCTTCCTCCTGGGGTTGGTATCTTCTGGATGGCCTGGAATCTCTGAAGTTCCTTGGCTTTTCTGTCACATGGCAATGCCCATGGCAACGTCTCCTCCTTTTCCCTCCAGGTTCCGTTGACTTTCAGGTTCTTCCCTGGCTTTCTCTAAAGATCTGAATTTCATTCTGTTTATAAAGGGCTACAGTAATCTGGATTAAAGCCCAACCTAATTCAGTTGGGTCACACCTCAACTGAAGTAATATCTTCAAGAGATCTTATTTATCATGGGTCGGCATCCACCAGAAACCAGAGTGTGGACCAAAACCAAGAAGAACACGTCCAGTCATCCTCACATTTTCTTCAGTGTGGATACCAAGTCCTAATCCCTAGAATCTGTAACTGTTACCTCATAAAGAAAAAGGGTCTGGGGGCGGATGTGGCTCAAATGGTTGGGCGTCCGTCTGCC
>JAQZBX010060629.1:0-17291 GCA_029593785.1 Cabassous unicinctus | reverse complement strand
GACTGGGAAACCAAATAGAGGAATATATATATAATGATTTAGAAGGCTAGAATTATGAGGAGGGAGAGAAAGAGTTAAGAAAGGGCTAAAAGGAAAGAGTTAATATTAATAAAAAAAAGAAGAAAACAAAGTAGAGGGAATAGAAATTGACACCCTTGATTTGTGGGCATATGGAAAAAATGTGGTATTTAGTAACCACAACAGAAAGCAGGAGGCAGAAAGATGAGGGAAGGATAAGAGATAGTTTGGAATACAAAATCAATATATAGAGAAAATGGGAAATTACTGTAGAAGAAGCACAGCAAAGAAGAGAAAAGCTAGCAGCACCTAATTTTTAAAAAAATGAAAGAAAGTAGAAACAGGGGAGGAAAGAGTAAAGAAAAGCAAGAGACAACAAATAAACAGAAAAACCAAACAACCACACAGGCAAGCAGTCAAACAAAGCTAAGGTGCATCAATATTCCCTGGGGTCCCCAAGGATCCTCTCAGCCTGCTTGTGTTTATAAATCAATTTCCCCGCAGGGTTCTATATGCAGATCCTTAAGCAGTTTTTGGGTATTAAACTAAATGAAAGAGAATTTATTTGTCATTTATTAAAGTGACCGTTTATTTATTTATTTATTTATTTTTGGCATAATACAGGACCAAAAGTAAGTCCTTCTCTAGACCACACCCCTCACAGAGGGGACCCTAACTGGGCGCGTGGAAACTAATCAAGCACTTCCCAATTTCTGGATTCCCCAGGGACGCTAAAGTTCTGATGTTTGTCACTGTAGAACGCTAAAAATGGCAGAATCCGCCCTTCTGGATCAGAGCCCCAGCATCACTAGGCTGATGGTAAATCAGGTTTACTTTGCAGATTTGCCTCTCCCCTAAGCCTGGCACTTCTTCAATCTGGCTTATCTGCTCCCCAAAATTATGAGGGGTCCAGGCAGCCAAATTGACAGCTAAAATATCCCCTCTCTACTTTCTGTCAGAACTCTCCCTCTCTTGGAAAGTGCCCCTGTACCCAGCTCCACGGGTCCCGGGGCTTATCCCTGGGCAGCTAGTCAAATCAACTCCCTCAACAGATTAACCCCTCCTCAACTCTGGGTGCCAATTCACTGCAGCTGTTTTGTTCATCTAAGTTGCAGGGGGCTTCAGGCAGCCAAATCCCCAGAAAATAAAGCTCTCTTGCTGGAGCTCCCCCCTCAGAAAATGCCCCCTCCCACCAGGCCCTGTCACCCAGTTACTGGATGGGAGTTGCGGTTCCAACCGGCTTTTTTTTTTATTCCCCATAAGGGTGGGGGTCAGCTGACTGTGTTAACCACCACAGGCAGGCTTAAAACTCATGAATCTCTACTGTTCAGTCCACGCTGTTGATCTGCCCAGATAGATGTCCCAAGCTTCTCACTCCACACGCCCACAGCACAGACCCCTGTGCAGAACCCTGTCCATGATCCGCCGTGCTCTGGGAGCTGTCCACGGTTGCCCTCCTAAGCCGATGCCATCTTGCCCTTTTTTGGGTTTTTAGATGCCAGTAGGGGCCTGCACCTGCAGCCACTTTCAGGCTTTCATCAGAATCCAACATCTCTCCTCTGTACTGGCAGCAGTTATACCAAGTGGGATGATGGGTTTGGAAAATGGATTTCATGAGATCAATAAGGGCCTGGAGCTTTTCTGACTGGGAAGGGGTGTGGTGCTTCCAGTTTAAGAGGTCTGTAGTTGTAAAGGGCTGGTAATACAAAACAGGCCTCCTGTGTCAGATGGTCCTACCCTCACTGATCTGGGCTGAACCCTGCATCTCACAGAGGGGCATCTGTAATGTTGGTTGTGCTGACCAGAGCCTTCTTGCTACAGGGGTTCTGGGGCTTTCTCCAGAGGGAGCCAATGGTCTTGGAGGGACCAAAGGTGGGGGTGTTTCTGGGAGATGTGCCTGTGCTCCCAGCCTAGAAGGGGAGCCTAGAGTGGCCAAAGCATATGGCAGGGGTGGTGGGTCTTCTTCCAATGATGCCTGATGAATGACTGGCTTCCAGGGCCCCATTCCTTGTGCAACCAAGAGCCTGCTCTGTCCCTTTTTTTCTAACGCAAAATTGAACTCAGGGGGGCAGAGTCTGGGCTATTTCTAACCAAGAGTCAATGTAGGGAAACTGATCAGGCTGGCTGGGAGTTCCTGTGACAACCAGCCACACTGCATGGACCTTAGCTACATTTAGGGTCCCTTCTGATGGCCAGTCAATGTTAAAATTGGGCCACTCTAATTCACATAAGGTTCAGAGAGTGCCAGAGTTCATCTAGGTGCCATAATCTCCAGAAAAGCCCTTCTTAAAATTCTTAAGCATGCAGTCTAAGACATGAGATGGGCCTGACTGTGATGAGCCCAAACCCTGTATCAGTGGTGCAAGACAGACAAAGGAAGGGGTGGCCTCTTCTGAGGCCACTCAGATGCCTGCCTGTCCACATCTCTCACAAGGACTTTGGCTCATCTTAGCTAAGGCATCTGAGCAGAGTTTGGGTTGGCTGTTATGCCATATGATGTAGCCATGGAAAACAGGTGAGGGCCCACTCAGATTCTGTAGAACAGGCTGTGGAATCACAGACTGGAATAACAGAGACAAGCCTCTGTTATCCTCACTCACACACACATTCACTCAGAGATTATGTAGTCCCTCCCACAGGGTCTGCCCTATTCTGGGATTTCAATATTGAAGTCTCTGGGAGGCGATCAGTCTCCCCTTCCATCCAGAGATGGGCCTGACTGAGGACTTAGCACCCAGGGCCTTACCTTTCCAGAGTCTTCTGGCACTGTTCAGTCCACACCCCCCACTGAGTCAGGCCAGGGTGTGGGGACATGGCCCATGGGGACTGTTTCAGAAGGAGGTCCCATTAAGAGGATGGGTGGCAACTACCTCATTCACTTAGAGATTGCCATCAGCCATGCCTGTCAGCCCCAAGCCAGAGGCACAATGGGCCTGCTCAGTTGGGTTTCCCAGTCAGGGAACCAAATGCTGCAGCAGGCAAAATTCTAATGACAAGTAACCCAAGTGGCACTCAGAAAGGTGGAGGAACAAAGTTTTATTATGCGTGGACTCAGAGGGGTATCCAGTCCCCAAAGTCTGAGCCCTGAGTTTTGACTTTCATGGGTTTATATAGTGACTTTACTCAGGCAAATTCCTAAGCAAGCAGGCAGGTGGGGTTTACAAAAGCAGAGGTGTGAGTTTAGCTTATCTTCCTAAAGTAGAGGCCTTAGGGAGGGGAGGAGTCATTATTTTCTTAAAGTTGTGGATTCCAGGGAAAAGGGGAAGAGGAGTGCTTATCTTCCTAAAGTTGTGGATTCCAGAGAAAAGAGGAAGAGGAGTGCTGCAGTACTTTTTTCATCAAGTTCAGCTGCATTTATGGCACAAGATCTCATTTTTAAAATGTGGTACCAACTTTCTTTAAGTGTAACAGCACTCTATTTTCTTAGCAGCAATTATATTTTGTAAAGGTTAAAATTTTGTGGAAAAAGTGTTCTATTTTCTAATTTATACTCACCAGTTACAATATTTACAAAAGGCTTAAATAAGTCTATATATAGAATGATCTTTTACTCTCCCCCATCATGCATCTTAAACATTTTTCCTCTGATCTCATTTCTGACTTGGTGGGGGAAGTGCAGGAGTTTCAGAAAATGTATCTATGTGTTTTAAATGGGATTCTTGATTTAAGTGAGTATAGGGCAAGGATAAGACAAAATAATTCCTTGTTCAGGGTATATTACAGTGCCCCAGGTTAGTTATACAATAAATAGTACCTACTGACAATCTATAAATGATGAGGTTTTCTAAGGTCCCTAACAATGTAAGTCTGTAACCACTTAATAAGAAAGCCATTTTACTCAGTTATGATGCAGTCATCACTGCCTGAGCATTTAAGGTTAGACTCCAGACCTGTGGTTTAGCAGGTAGGGAAGTTTAACTGAAGAGGTGTCACTATATTTAAAAATAAAATCTATTTTAAAAGCAGTTTATCTTGAAAGAAATATGGTTTCTAGGGTATTCTGTGCAAAGAGAGATGGATAAAGGTAGCTGGCCCTGAGCATACTAAACCAAATTCCATGAATATAGTTTTCATGATAAGATGTATTTACTCAATGCATTTTGCTAACAATAACTCCCTGAAAATCAACAACTCTGTAGTTACAATTTGTGTTAAACTACTCTTGAGTTATCAGGGAAATAGCTGTATTAGGTAGCCTACATAATACCAGTTATGACAAGGCAAACAAATAGATGGATTCCTAAAAAGAGCAAATTAAATCCTTTGTCAAAATAGTTATTGCACAAAACAGAAATAGCACAAATCTGGAATTTATCAATTAAAATTATCATCCTATGAAACAAATTTTAGAATGGATGTACAATTTCCTCAATACCAAGAAATATTTTAACCAATTCTCTCCACAGAAGAATTTGTTGAGTACATTAATGCTGTGGAATAAGAAAACAATTTAGGGGCGAAATATACCCACAAGTAAGTTAACCTGACAAAGAGCAAAACAACAAAAAATTTTAAGGGTTTTGAAAAAAATGACAACCAAAAATAACATGGAGGTGGGGGCGGAACCCACAGTTAAGGCATGTAAAATTTCCTCATGGCTTTGGCTTATTAAAATATTTTACACTTAAAAAAAGAATCGAAAACAGCTGAAAAACATGCAAATGGTTTGAAAACCCTGTATGGCAAATTCAGACAATTTGCAAGCTTCATTCAGATGTTTGTTTGCCAAGGACAATAAAGAAGCCTCTCTCCCTGAGATGGCATATGGTGGCAGAGGTCCTCCTGATTCTATCTTATACCAGATGGCAACCCGGAGGTCTGTGCCGCAGTTAAAAACAAGGCATTATTATGGAGAAGGGTAGGGACTGTGGAATTTACATTGGTTGGGGATCAATCCAGCTTCAGTTTTCCCACATACTCTGCATGTACAGGTTTATGACTCTGGGGAACTTTGATTGCATCTTCTACTTTGAACCACTCTCTTCCTTCTTATATTAACAGACTCTTCCTAATCTTCTAATATTTCAGTGACTGTAAGAACATAAAGATATGTTCTGTGCTTTCGGGCTTGGTTCTCTCATATGCCCAAAATTCTGCCTAATTTTTCTTTGACTCCAGCCTCTTCATCAATCTTCCTTATGGCAGTGCCGCTGGGCTCCTCCTCCGGCTCCATCCCTCCATATGGGAGGATCCCTTGGTCTAGATTCCCACTCCTGCTCCCCACAGCACCCCATCCTCCTGCTCGCTCTGGAAGCACCTGCACACCACTTGCTTCTTGAACCCCTCGCGGTCACAGGTCCGCATCTGGTTGGACTTGAACTTCATTATAGAGGTGGGCTTTGCCTGCTGCTGCTGCCGCTCCGGCCGCAGTGCCAACCCGCCAAGGAATAGGGGCGAGGGCGAGTCCGGCGCCGGGCCGCGGGGGCGCCAGAAGGCGTGGTGGCAGTGAGAGGAAGTGCGGTGAGGCCGGTCACGGTCACTGGAGCCAGGGTGCCAGGGTGGTAGCGCACCCTCTGTTGGGCTTCCGCTGCTCTCCCTGGAGCCGGCCGGCTGCTCCCAGTTGCTCTTTCTCGGCCCCCACCAGGAAGAGCGAGGTAGGAGGCTCGCGCCAGGCTGGAGCAGTTGCAGGAACCCGCACCCAATCGCAGCAATGCTGCACCGGCCCCTTTCTTTTATTTTAATTTTTCTTGGCTGAATTAATGAATTATTTATCTGTGTATTATTTTACACTAAAGGTATCAAGGGTTTTCATGGAAATAAAATGTTAAGCTCCACGTGTGGTGTTTTCTGTGAAGCAGGCAGGGTCATCAAGAAGAATTAATCCACACACTTAATCCTACCTGGGCAACCACAGCCTTCTGCAGGTAGACCTGCATACTGCTGTGCTAGGAAACACCAGGGGCCCCAGGCAGGGAAGGAAACACACATCTCCCCCTTCTGGGAAGCACAGAGGGAGGATGCTAAGGGGTTTTTCCTACCCACAGAACCCAGGCGCCAGACCCCACAGAGGCAGAGTGAGGAGCTTCTGCTTGATCCTGGATGTTTCCCTCCCTCCTAGCAGATCTCCATGATCCCTGTCTTCTATTTACTGTTCTGTTTCCCTTATTTTACTCAGAGCTACATCATAGAGGGTGTAGGATTTTTGTCAATGGGCATTTGTGACTCACAGGCACCCAGGACAGAGGCAGCTGTGATATGGAATTTTGCAGAGTGAGGTGTCCTGTCACCCCACATCTCCTCACACCAGATGATGTCAGCATCTACTGCTTCTCCACCTCCTTCCTGTTCTCCAAGTGACAGAGGTAAGACTGTGAGAGATGGACATTACAAAATTCATGTAGAAATTATAGTTTATTTGTCTCTATATCAACTCAGTTTCTGGTTATGCAATCCATTCCTCTTCATTTTATTCATTAATATATTAACTCTTTTAGCATGTATTTATGTACAGCTTTCCATATACCGTGATCAAATCATCATGATTAGGAAAAACAGTTATGTTCACAGGAAGTGAATTCCTATGGCCATGGAAAATACACCATATAAAGACATAAATTCTGTGCTATTGCCACAAAACCTTACTCTATAACCTGCAGTCTGTGAACACAGAAGTTCCCTGGAAAGCAGCCAGGACTGCTGAGAGAGGGGACACCCATCAACCTTCCCATCTTCAGGTAAAAATGTGCCTCCCCCATGCAAACCATGCCCTGGTTCCTTGGAGACAACAACACAGCCTGCTACTGACAGTAAAGTTTCTCATCATTCTGAACAGATTTCACTGGGATTCATGGATTTATCCAAAATAACATGGAATTCTATTGTTTCTTCCTTCTCCTGCTTGCAGTCCTTAGCTGTAAAATCTCCTAGGTTTTAGAAATAATGTAATGGGGTTGAGGTCTATGAAGTCAGTGACTCAGCATTTCCTCTTTCCAGGTGTCCTGTCGCTGTTGCAGCTCCAGGAATGAGGACCAGGACTGCTGAAGCCCTCACAGTTCCTTTCCCTCCTCTACTGGGTCTCTGTACTCTCTATTACAGTCAGTGATTATTGCTGGAACTGGATCCTCCAGCCCCTGGGAAGGAGCTGCTATAGATGAGGCACATCCATGGTGTTGTTGTAGCATATAACCTGTCTCACTGCAGCTGACTGTGACTCCAGAGACACATCCAATAAACAGTTCTCTCTGAAGCTGGACTCTGAGGTTAATTAAATACGTAACCATATATAACTGTAGGAAACAAATGGTGGCAATTCAATATGAAAAGAGATGGTATCATCACTGTTTTGTATCTCTAAAGAGCATTCTGATAACAAGGGCAGAGCACAGAAACACTGGGCAGAGATGCTGAGAGGAAAATTCCCTGTGAAGTCCCACCTAGCACTGGACCCAGTCCCAGGGTAGGAGCAGGGGACAAACAGGAGGGCTTCCTCCCTTCCTTTCAGGGTCTGGGATTCCCTTTTCAAAACATCATCTAAAATAAGAATTTAACCAGGACTGTGGATGTGTCTAATAATATTCCAATCCTTTGGGGGCATTTGTCTAACTCATTAAAGAAAATGGAAGCACATATTCAAGGGCATTTCTAGGCCTTTTATTTGCATTAATAGTGAGGCCCTAAAGGACAGGGTTGGTTTACTAATTCAGTGGGCACAGAATTTTGGAAGCCCACTGATTATACAATTGCTGTGTTTCTCTTTAGTTAATGCTTATTTTTCACAATGATGTTAGTAATGGCCCTCCATTATCCTCAATTATCTGTACTCAACTCTGTAAGTTCATATTCCATTCTTAATTCATACTTTACATTTTATAGTGAAAATAAAAATCCATTATCAAATGGATCTTCTTTGTCTCCTTAACACGAACCCCACCAACTTCTTGTCCTTCTCACTCTGGTAATTGTACTTACTTCCTCCAGCATTTTTATCCCTGGGAACTGCCAATGGTATATTACTTCAGTATTTACCTCTTTTTTGCTTTCTATTGCTAATTAGTCATTTCATTTGGTTTTCCACAGTAGCATTTTAAAAATCTAGTGTTGGTGTCCAGCCACAGCTTTATTTAATAATCTCTTTAAGTGCCAGAAGCTATTTTTCCTTTTATATATTTTCTTGGCCTGGGGGTGAGCAGAACTTAGCAACTCATCCTTTCCCACAGAAGCATATGCAAGCCTATTGGTTTTTCTTCTCTGAGTGGAAGAAGTCACACCAATCTCCTTCCAAGTCCAACAGCCCCCAAAGGCCAGAGCACTCACTTCTGCGTCTGTGCAAACTTATGTGAACAACTGGTGAGTACTTGGCACACCTGGTCATGTATGTTGGGTGCCTTCTCTTTCCCTCCCCTTTCTCACATCAGAACAGCCCACATTTCCAGCTCTTAAGCAGAAGCTTCAGACATGCCCTGTTGATCTGGCTTATCCTACTTCTGTTAACTTTCCTATTAACTACACTCAGTCATTGAGGTTATTTGTTATATAATTCACTTGACTAATATAGAAGAGCCAGGATGTAGTATGCTGCTTTCAAGGCTGTGCTCCTGAAATGATAAAGTGAAAAAAGGATTTTCAGGAACAATGGGATCTAAATCAATGTTCAGATGAAGTCACTGCAGCTGAGGCAGTTGGGTTGCTCCAGTCACACAGGTGTAACATGTCAAGGGCAAGACAAGAGCAGGTGTCCCTTGTGCAATTGTGGTGGTCAGAAGTGAGGCTCACATAGGTTCCTACATTCTGCTTCCTGGGGTGATGTTATTAACTATGTGAATAACAGCAAATAGCTCTGAATTCCTACTCTAAAATTCATAAATAAAGTTTATGCTGTGATCCCCAATTTTCAACTTATCAGATTGAAGTTCATAAGGGTGAGGTCACATCCTCAGGACCACAGGCAGGAGGGGAGGCAGCTGTGCTGGGCTCTCTGCACTACTGACTTCTAGAATCTCAACCATGAGCCCAGATTCAGTGCCACAGGCCCCAGCAGGGCCCTCCCAGGTCAGTTTTCAAGGGGCCTGATTCCTGGGCAGGGAGTTGCCCTGTAACCATTGTGACCATGTCCTCCTGCAAACCATTCACTGTGCTGATAGAGAGACTAGAATCTACATGTTATTTCCCTAGATGTAGTGGGAAATATTTTTTCAATGAATTCAGATTCCACTGATATTTTCAGAGAAAGCAGGAAATGGGCTTTTCTGAGATCCATGAATGGATTTTTAAGACTGCTATAACAAAGAATCATAACTTGGAAGGCTTAATACAATATAAATATATTGTATTGTGGTTCTGGAGGCTATGAATCTGTAGTCTATAGAAGACAACCCTTCCCACCCTCCTCCTAGCCACTGGTATTTGGCCCCAAATTCAAGTCCTAGCTCAGTCATCACTTGGTGCCTTCCTTGAGTCTGTCTCTCTGTGCCCAGTTCATTCCTTCTTACAAGGACACCAGTCAAGTTGGATTATGGTCCAATATAATCCAGTTTGGCCTCATCTTAACTAACAACATCTTCAAAGAACCTATTTCCAAATAAGTTCACATTCTCAGAACTAGCATTAGGACTTGACCATGTGTTTTGGGGAGACAAAATTCAACCAACAACACTGACCTAACATATTTGTGTGTTCATGACCCTCCATTTTCTCTATTTTAAAATCAAAGGTGGATTTATATTCCTTAAAGATTTACCTAAGGAGAGAGTGTTGCAGTGTGGGGTGTCCCTGCAGACTCAGCTAAGTACAGGAAATAAGCAGGTTTAGGAACATGCTAAGAGTGATAAAAATAAACTGCACCTGAGATTGTCTTGAGCAAATTCAATTCTACAGTAATTATTGAGTAGACATTTTATAAAGTCTTATCCTAAGAAGAAATGTTCACACACCTTGAATCAAACAGTCATTCTGAATTGTGGCAGAGATTGGATTGGACACATTTCATCTAAGTTCAGTGTGTTAGATTCATCTACCTGCTGCTTCAAACTTTAGAATATCTAATAAAATCGGCTAACAGAGAAGATAAATGGATCAGAAGATTTATTGTACAGGCTATAGGCCATGTATTTGTGATGGGTATTTGATAATTATGTATCTCCATTAGAGTAGAGGCACACTGACAATATTTCTAAAGACATCCTTGTTCCTTAGCTGCATCCACCTCCCTTACCAGCTTCTTCAGGATGTATTCATGGCCTGGATAAAGAAATCCCCTTTATTTTGAGAAGTGAGACCCAGGAAGTAGACTGTGTTCACCTAGGGATCAACCAGCATCCTCCTCACAGAGGGGACCCAAAGACAGGGAACTCCTCTGGTCCCTTTGACCTTTACATACAAAAGTACCTCCCACATGCAAATGGCTTCTTCGGTCAAGTGATGAAGGCTCAGCATACATGGACTTAAATTCAGGACCTGTGACACAGGGAAATATTGTCTGTAGGTCATGGGCCTTGTACAAAGGAACATGAAACCCTGGTGGATCTTCTACTTTCTAGTGGCAGCTCCCAGAGGTGATTGTCTTAGGATTTAGCCTTGAAGATAATGGATATGCTGCCTCTGAGCACATGACCCAATTTTCTCCTTTTCTTTAGGTGCCCTGTCCCAGGTGCAGCTGCAGGAGTCAGGCCCAGAACTGGTGAAGCCCTCCCAGACCCTGTCACTAACCTGCTCTGTCTCTGGATTCTCCATCACAACCAGTGGTTACTGCTGGGAGTGGATCTGTCACTCCCCAGCGAGGGACTGCAGTGGTTATCAGATATATGTTCTAGTGGTAGCACTTACTATAATCCATCCCTCAAGAGCCAACTCTCCACCACAAGAGACACATCCAAGAACCAGTTCTTTGTGCAGCTGAGCTCTGTGACTGCTGAGGACACAGCTGTGTATTACTGAGCAAGAACACAGTGAGGGGAAGTCAGACAGAAACCTCCCCATGCAGGGGGGAGCTGACAGCAGGGGGCACTCATGGCCCACCCACAGCAGAGACTCAGTTGCAAGGAAGACTTGCAGAAACCACAAGTTCGTATAGTAATATAAGGTTTCTCTTTCTTTCTAAAAAACTCTGAATCTCTAGGGATCCTCCATTATGTCTTCTAAGTAATGCCATTATGTTTCCAAGTTTCAAACACAGAAAATATATTTGCAATGCTATTTTATATTATATGATATTTTATACACACATATAAAGTAGTTTTTTTCACTTTGTTCTTCTTGATTAGTCTGGAAGTATGAAAAAACTTTTTTTTTCAACTAACACTCTGACATTGTGCAATTAATTCTCAGTTTCCAATTCTCTGTTCTGACTGTGCCCATGCAAAATATAATATAATAATAATAATAAAAGTAATAAGTTTTGAATTTGCATGTTTGATCAGTCAACATTGGGACAGATTATTTTATAGTAGAATAATTTTATCTGAATTGATAATTGAAGGCTCTGCTTTCTTTGCCCGACCTTTCTCCCACGCTATTCAGTATTATTGGTTCCCTAGCTCAGCTCACCACCACCATGTAGAGTCCCATGACCTCAGGAAAAAGAAACAGAAATAGGACACATGCTGGCCTGGCCCTAGATGAACTGTCCACTTGCCTTATCTCATTTTCACTATCATAGACAGGGCTTATTATGGCTATGCTTGATCCAAATTAAAAGCAAGCTGACTGTGAGAGGTAAGCTAGCCTGATGGACTTGAAAAACCTTTCACTTCTCACTGCTGGTAGATACCTCAGAGCCTCATCTGTTGTCAGGAGGCCTGGCAGTTCTTCCTAAACCATCACCTTTGAGAAAGGTATGAAACATCCTGAGGGAAATGAGAAAAAATTGTGGGACAGGGTTTGTCTAAACCTTTGCTTCTTTGCTAACAGGCTGGCCTCTGCCTCAGGAGGGTTCAGTCTCACTTGTTCCCTGGAGCTGAATCTGACTGAAAGCTGCACCTATGCAGTCCCCTGGAGAGCCCTGTGGCTCTAAGGTGGACCCAGACCTAGGAGTTCCCAGCCCTGCAGGGTGACACCTGGACAGGAATTATGTAAGACAGCAAGAGACAGGACAGAAGGGGCCTGTGGTCAGTGTCCAGTGTCCTCCATTCCTTACTGATGGGGCCTGATATCCTTTCCATTGGGTGAGCTCCAGGAGTCCCATGATGTTCATCAGGTGGCAGGTTTCCAAGGATGGATTGTGGGTCATTCTGGATTGTGTTAGGGGAGGTGGAGACATGAATATCAAAATGTAGTAGACATGAGATTGTACTAATATGATCTGTGAGGCATCATAATAGTGTCTTCAGAAAGATTGATACATCCAGCCCTCTCCTCACTGAGTTTCAGCTGTGACCTTAGTATACCCTTACATTGCAAAGTCTGACGATGTGAGTTTCAGACACACTGTGTAATAATGAACAGTCACACAACTGCTGTTAGTATGTGTACTGTATACTTTCTATTTGTCCCAGGGTAATCTGCATTCTTTTAAAATTTATCTATCGATCTATCTATCTATCTTTTTATTTATGTTTTTAGGAGGTACTGGGGATTGAACCTGGGCCCTCATATATGGGAAGCAGGCAGTCAACCAACTGAGCTACTTCTGCTCCTAATTTTTTATTTTTGTTAGAGAAGTTGTGATCTTACAAAAAATCATGCAGAATGTGTAGAATTCCCATGCATCACTCCTCCACCAATACTTCATGTTGTCTTGGAGTATTTGTTACATATTATGAAAGGACAGCATCAGATTATTACCATTAACCAGGTCCATAGCTGTACACATTCCCTTTAATGTGTTATTCCCTACGGTTTTCACATAGTTATATTAATTTAATTCATTAAAAATAAGAACCTCAATGCCCACAAGGATGTGTGATTTAAGAACCACATGCAATGTGAGCAATGGGAATCCAGAATGTGGAAGAGGTTCTGGGAGAGTTGAGGGCCTCGTGACCTCCTCTAAATCCTAGTTTCCAGGGAAGTTCCAGAGGCATGAAGAAGCTGCTTAAATCTGTACTGTGAGTAGGGAAAACATATGGAAAAAATTTCTTCAGAGTTAGAAATGATAATTTACCAACACAGAAAAAAACTGAACAAATTCTGCTCAAAACTACATTAACCAATAGTGTTCCCTTTATGGCCAGGTGGTAAAAATCACATGGGCATCATAGTGTGAAACCACCTGGGAAAGTTCCAGTGAAAAATCCAAAGGCAGGCACATCCAAAAGGCTGAGCCTGGATGTCAGCCCAGATGAGGAGTCAATGGGACCCCACACTCTGTACAAAATGTGCTCCCTAATGTCCTCTCATCTTGTCTGGAGCATGATGTTAGGATGAAGAAAGTTGTAAGCTCATCAAAGAATTTCTCCTTTGAGAGAAGAGGAAGGAGAAGACAGGTGCTTCCCTATTATAGTGGGATTCTCATGGCATCCAGAATTAATCTGTACCATCAGAGCTCCCTCTCTTTGGACTGACAGCTTCTCTGAACTGGAGTGGCCCCTGGGCCACCATTGTATTTTGGAAGCAGAAGAACATTTGCTTTCTAGTTTCTGATGTCTACATATGGAAGGAAATTTCATCTTAGGACAAATTATCGCTGGAATAATTTTTCAATACATGATAAGATGATTTAGATGGTGAGATTGGTA
Organism: Cabassous unicinctus; assembly: GCA_029593785.1. Taxonomy (NCBI): domain Eukaryota; kingdom Metazoa; phylum Chordata; class Mammalia; order Cingulata; family Chlamyphoridae; genus Cabassous; species Cabassous unicinctus. The sequence goes on along the minus strand of JAQZBX010060629.1, from coordinate 3,663 downwards.
ACTTTTGTGCATATAATATTTAGATAGAACTATGAATTTAGTTAAGGCTGCAATGAGTTAAGAATTATGAGAGTTTTGAGATAAGCTGAATTTATTTTGTTTGTGAGATGCACATGTTAAAGGGGACTTGGAAATGTGATTAATTTAAGGACCTTGGCTTGAGAAGATTATCCCAGATTATCCAGGTGGACCCTTAATGTAAACACAATTTCTGCATGAGGAGGGAGCAGGGAAAGATATTAATTTAGAATAAGAGGCAAGTTGGTGACTGAAGCATGATCCTTTCTTGCTGGCTTTGAAAATGGAGAAAGAGAACATAAGCCAAAAATTGGATCTCTGGAAGTGGGCAAGGACAAGAAAAGACATTTCCCCCTTGTTACTCTAGAAGATCAAATCTCCCTGTGGACCCCTTGCTTTTGCTACAGTAAAACTACTTTTGATTTCTGAGTTGCAGAAATGTAACAGAATAAATGTGTGCTCTATCCTATTGTGGTTATTTGTTAAGCAGTCATTTAAAAAAATACAGTGTTTATTGCATGTTAATATGTGTCAATTCCCCACCTGCTCTCTCACAACATTAGGATATTCCATGATGGAAAGTAAGTCATGTCATTTCATGACAGCATTGACCCTTCCACATAAGAAGAGCTAGAAAGTTTGGTGTACATGTCTTGGAAAATTAAAATAACCTCCTTGCTGACTCCATTGCTTGCTGCTGGCACATGACAACTGAAAATCACAGTAGATCATACATGTAAAAAGCCTTCCTCAGTGAAATTTTTTGAAATCTCTGAACAAATGTCATATAAATTCACCTCATCTCAACATCCCCAAAATATCAACTAATGACACCATCAACTCAAACCCCAAACCTCATCTAAATCTCATCACTGGGATGAATGGCCACACAGTGTTGGAGAATCTACAATGAAGATATGTCTCTATGTGGAGCCAAAATTATCTCCAAATTTCCCAGTTGTTACTATTAAGAGAGACACACCTCCCCACTCCTGACCTGACAGTTCACCTGAAAGATGTAAGAGCACTAAATGTGTAATAACCAAAAAATGGCACTTTGACATATACAAACAAATTAAGTTACAGGGCCACAAGACATGTTCAAATGTGCATAGTTAGACATTTTCAGCACTGTTCTCTCTGTTTTCAATAGAAAAATAGCAGAAAAATCAATGAAAATAAAATTGACTTGAATAATATTAACCAACCTTATCTCCTAAACTCCAATAAGACAACCTCAGCTAAAAACATGCATTCCCTTCAATCTTATTTATTTTTACTGAAGGTGAAATGCCTCATCTAATTTTATGTTTTAATTAAAATTAAATTAATATTTTCTTTGAATATCATGCATATTTTAATCCATGGATACATTGTAATGAAAATGTACATTGAGCTGAATACTACACAGCAACACTACAATGCATCTTGACTTTGGAACAGCTTATGATATCTCCACCAGATTTACTGGGGCACTTGCCTGCATGTGAACTGGCATCTTGATCACTCTGGGTCACTTTGCTCAAAGCCAAAGCTCTGACACTTCTTGGGTCAGGTCAAACATGTCTCCCTTCACCTGTTAATCCCTCTGAATTTCCCAAGATAAGAGATGGCACACTCACTTCCATGCCCCAGCAATTTCATACTGCCCTGAATGGATTTAACCTGACAACTGTAATCTTTTGAGAGTAAACATGCTTGTCATTCTTCTTCACTGCTGACTCCCCATCAATCAAAATTTCCTGGCCAAAGAAGGCTCCAAAACATTTATTAACTATAATATTAATTCAAGTTAATATGCTTGAGATTAACAGAGAGATAGTGGATGTCTCTAGGGAGAAATCAGCACTGATAAGCCTAAAACCTCAAACTAAAGCCCTCCTTATTTCAGAACTATTACTGGCTACACCACATAAACCTTTCAACAAAATCTGTTCTGAGTGTAACAGCTGAGGCTTCAGGCCTCTGTAGATTCTTTGTTTAAATCATATTGGACTATGAGAGTGACCACTTGCTAGATCAGAGGATTTCCTCATGTTCACTCCCAACAAGGGCTCCCTCATTCAGGCAGTTTTGACTGAGGCCAGAACTTTTTGTCATTTATATGTCTTTCCCATGTGCTGTAGCAGGCAGAATGAAGGAGCTATTGACTGCAGAACTAAAATTAAGGAAAGACTCATGTTGGAGGTGAGCTTCTCAGTTCCCTTATCTTGATACCCAATATGTTGATACGGGTTGCAAATTGTCTCTTGAGTTCCCTAACAAGTTGAATTTAGGGATGTTCTAAGTGTTAGCCTGCTTATTATCACATGGTGAATTCACTTCCTTCAGTCGTATTCTCTTTTTCACACACTTTACCAGTAACTCCTTAACTCCACTTATCTATCCAGAATAAATTACTGGATCTCAAATACTTGTCTCATTGTACAACTCTGCAGGACCACACCAAAAAAAAATGTGCTACTGGTATTATTATATCCTCCAAAATTGATATATTTAAGCCCCATCCCCCAGGACATTAATATGTAGTGTTTTTTGAAAATTGCATCTTTGCACATGCAATTAAGTTAAAATGAAGTCATACTGGTATAAGGTTTCCCCTAAACCCAATATTACTGGTGACCTTATAAAAATGAGAGAGGGTACACAGACAACCATAAGAAGAAGAGGGAGAGAAAAGCCATATGTGGACAGAGGTAGTGATAGAAGTGCTGTAGCTACAAATCATGGAACATCAAGGATTTCCAAGAAACCACCAGAAGCTAGGAAGAGCATGGAAGTTTCTTCCCCCATAGATTTCAGAGGGAGTATTGCCTTGTCAAAACCTTGATTTCAGAATTCTAACTTCCAGAAATGTGAGGCCATCTACTTACGTTTTTTAAAGCTATCAAGTTCATGGTAATTTGTGTCAATAGCCCTCAGAAGTCAAAATAAGGGGTTCTGTAAATAATAGTTGGGTTGCAATGAACCAAAGTGTCCAGACCCATATATTAACATGATGGACCATTGTGGTTTTATGATTAACCAGCTCAAGTATCTAAGATTACCATCTGTAAACTGTTGAATTATTGGATGTAAATAAATGTTCATTTCAACATATTTGTGAAAGGCCCATTTCTCTCTCTATCATTGATATCTACCTTCATTTTGTAGTGGTTGGAGACTATATATTGTATGATTTAAATATTTTTGCATATATTGATATTTGTTTTGAGGACTGACATATAGTCTATCGTGGATAATGATCCACGTGAACTCAAGAAGAATGCATATTCTGTTCTTGTTGGGTGAAGTGTTCTATATACGTCTTTTAAGACTAGTTGGTTTAGAGCATCATTTAAGTTTTGTATTTCCATATTGATCTTCTGATTAAATGTTCTATCCATTACTGAAAGTAGTGTACTGAAGTCACCTACAACTAATATATAAACATCAATTTCCCCCTTCAGATTTTTCAGTATTTGCTTCATATATTTTGGTGGCTCTCCTTTTAGATGCATATTTTTTATAAATGTACCTTTATTAATGTATACTGACCATCTTTGTCCCTTATAACTGATTTTGACTTAGAATTAATTTAATCTGATATTGGTATAGCTCCTCCACCTCTCTCATATTTACCACTTGCTTTGTATATTTTTTCCA
>JAQZBX010060628.1:0-17271 GCA_029593785.1 Cabassous unicinctus | reverse complement strand
AAAAAAAAAAAAAAAAAAAAAGTCTATAGGTTAGTTAACGATAATGTACCAACGTCAATTTCTTAGTTTTGATCATTGTTCTATGGATTTGTAAGATGTTAGAATAAGGGTAAGCTGGGTGAGGGTATACAGGAATTTTCTACTATTTTTGTAACTCTTCTGCAAGTCTAAAGTTATTTTAAAATACAAAGTTTAATTCAAAAATGTATACCTTTCAGTAATGAATAAATTAAAATAATATGTTGCAGGTTTGTATTTCCTGGTTCCTGGTTTTTCTTTTAATATAAGTTTTTTAAATTATGACTTTCGAACATTTTTTTCCAGAATTGACTTTTATGCAAAAATTATAAAGAATAGTTTTGCTTAATGGCTTCCTATTGCCTTTTAATTGCATTTGAATCTATCCCTGAGTTTGCTCTGACCCTCATGGACTTCCCTCTCGCCATTCCCCTACATGCCCTGCACTCCCCAAAACCCACCTTGATCTCTCCTGACTGTGCTGCCTTCCTTCATCCTTTCCTCCAGACTCTAATTATCCAGAACCCACGGATGCTCCCCAGCAGGAAGAAATCTCATTCTTCCCTGCACTCCCAGAGATTCTCCCTCATTACCCTTACCAATGTCCAATACTGCTTGTAGACCCAGGCACCAGTGCCTCTGCCAGCAACTCTCTGGGAGTGTCTTCCTCCAAATTTTCTAACTAATCCTTCTGTAGCCGGGATCAGATAAAGCCAACAGTGCCTTACAGGAGAGTTACCTGGAGCCTAGACCAAGACCCACATGTTCCCTAGTTCCCCTTGAGGATTCTTGCTTGTCCTCTACACCAACATGGGGTTTACTAGATGCCCTGAGGATCTCCAAGACTTGGTCTATGGAGTCATTGTAGGAATAGTTTGCCCCTTCTGGCCTTTTGAAGGACCACATAAGATTGGGATGCCAGGATGGTGCTGCCACTCTGAATTGGGGTCACTCAAATTATTTATATGAACAGAGGCTCTGCCAAAAATATTTGCTCAGGGCCCTCATACCCTAGGGGTAGCCCTGTCAATTTCTATCATATATTGTACACGCCTTGAAGGTCCATGTCTTAATTGTGTCTGCACCCCCTCATCGGGCCTGTCTTAGTGCCTTGCACATGGGCGGTCCTCAGCAAATATTTTTCAGAATGAATGCATGAAGGAAGGAGTAACATCTCAGATTTACGTATTTCTTTCCATCCTTGGTTCTATGTTTTCCCTGCACAATTTCCTAGATCATCATCATTCTTCTGAGTGGCCAGAAGGGATTTTTATGTCCCCAAGCCCTCCATTCACTGACCTGACTGTTGATGTGCTGAAAGTTTATCAAGAAGGAACAAACACACTTGCAGATTTTCTTGACTGTAAACTGCAACTGAACTTCAGCTCCAAGACATTTGAAAATGACCAAGCGTGGAAATGATGGTTGAATGGTTTCAAGTTAGGCAGTCCAGTAGTTTGGATTGAACAATGCTTTGGCTGCAAAAAACTGTAGTGATAGAACATATGTTTGTCGTGCTTTGCTTTTGATCTTCTGCGCCAACGTTGAGGACACTCTCCCAAGGGGGGAAGGAAAAAGGAAGAACTGGACAGAAGAAAGCTGACTTCAGCCATCACTGAAATACTTCGCACCTGAAGCACAGCCACCTTGAGAGAAGAACATGGTGGTGGCCCTTCACAGTCACCTGATTAAGGGGCTTGGGTTTGGTCCTGACTCAGAGAGAAATACAACACCACCGAGAGGCCTCCCCACAGCACCTGAGCACTCGCAGCCAAGCCTGAGCTTGGCCCCAGCAGACATATAAGCAAAGATGACTGCCAGAGCCACCAAGAGGGCGGGAGGCCTGCTGTTGCCAGGTCCACCCGTGTGGATCACAATGACTGCATGAGGTCATGGAATGTTGAAGATGAAATTAAAGTAGCTCCTAAGTCACAAAGTCGCAGGCGGGTAGGCATCCTTTTGACAGTGTTCCCAGGAATAGAGCTATACCACTCTCCCTGATGAGTGGGAGAAGTAGCTTCCTCTCTCAGACAGAATTGGGGTCAAATCCATGCATGTCCAATTCCCACCAAAGCCCACTCTCCCCAGAGCTTGCTGGGATGGAAGCATAACGACAATCTTCCCTGGAATTTGCCTGTGCAAGGGCAGGGTGTGCAAAGCTTGAGACAGAGGTGAATGGACAGGTGTGCTTCTTAGAGTAGCAGCAGAAATGTGGCAAGAAGCTGGCAGCAGCTCCCGAGAGGGCCCTGACACCATGGACAATGACGAGCCTCCTGAGCCCAAGACGAAAGGTGAAAAAGCATCTCCTCTCTCACCACTTAGGCCTTTGGGGGCTGCCTCAGTATAACCACCAGTGATCACATGGACTCTGGAGTCTCCATCTTTCCTTGCCTGGGACCCTCTAGAATCGGGGTGATGTGTTACTTTGACTTAGGTTCAGGGCTTGGCAAACAGGGAGTGAGAGAGCTGGATGCAGTGATGTGCTCGAACTGGCTTCTACTGGCTCTAGGTGACTTTAATGTTCATTTTGTACCCTGGTTGACATAACGTCAGTAGCTCAAAATCAGACATGTTGGCAATATTTACACCACATAAATTGGCTAACACTACAGATCAGGATATTTTTCTGGAGAGCCAGAAGTTAAACATTTACCAGCACGCCACTGGTTGATGGAATTCCAAAATCATTTACCTAGTGAGGAAAGGAAAACTCAGAAATTCATAACTTTCCTAAGTGCACCCAGAAGTTCCATGGCTGAGTTAGAAGGAGAACACACATCTTCAAACTGCCAGGACACTGCTGCTTCCACCCCAGATCACACTGACCTTGTTTCTGACTAGGAAATAAATGGTGGGGCTTGGGTCTACGGACAAAGACTAAGAAAGACACAGTCCTGCATGGACTCATCAGAAACCCACCATCCTAGAACCTGGGTAGTCAAAACTTAAGACCCCTGCCAGGAAAGCTCAGACCTTCAAAAGCAGAGGGTGGCTGAGTCCTGGCAGGCCATGTGGTGGCACTGCATGGCTTCCCCCAAACCCTCCAGTCTTCCTAATGCAGGTAGATTGAGCCCTGGACCTTGTGTGTGGCTTCTGGGAGCCCCAGGCTGGTTCTAGGTCATTGGCCCTGGGGGTGGAAAAACTATATCTGGCAAGTGCAAGGGGCTGGTGTGAGGGATGCTCTGCTGCTCCCACCAACCTCTCATCAAATAGGACAGTGTGAGGACCACGTGTATTTAGTGCTAGCAGTTAATTTCAACCCATGGGGGATTTTGCGAGCTCCTCTTTCTTCCTGTTCATAAATTAATTTTGGATTGGAAGGAAGAGAAGCTAGGTCAAATTCTTAGGAATCAATTGATCCCTCTTGTTCCCTTAAACTGCTCCTGTTCCATTTTGGTTTACGTTAGACCCATGTGGCCCCCGCCCTGCTCCTTGCCCTCCCCGTCCTATCAATGAGGACAAGTAGGCATTGGGACACATCCTTTCACTTGAAAGAGTAACAGCAGACCCCGAAACCTATGCAACCAAATAAGAAGGGACAAGAGTGAGCAAAGAGCTGGTCTCCAAGGCGGGCCCAAACAGGGAATGGGGCAGGTGCAGCAGGACTCCTGAAAACAGGAGCAGATGCTCAGCACAAGACGATTCAGCCTTGAGACAGCCCTGGGTCAGAGCATGGAGTCACCAGGTGGGGGTTGGGAGCCCTCTAGCCCAGCCGCAGAGGGAGGGCCCATTCCACACCACCTCGGAACCTTGAGCCCAGTGAGGCTGGGGGTCAAAGGCAGCCTCCAGGACCTGGAACCCAGAGAAAGGGAGTCAAGGTGCAGGGAGGCTGGCAGGGGGTTCCATTCCCAGGACCAAGGAGTTGACTTTCTCTTCTAGATGAGTCTGACACTGAGACCTTGCTTGTGCCAGCATCCCAGAACAGTGACGAAACGCTCTACTGTGAGGCCGAAGCCCCCTCGACCGTTGAAAAAGAGAAGCCAGCCCGGGAGAATTCAGAAACAGACTTGGAGACAGAAGGTGGGAGAAGGCATTTGCTGGGGGATGACCGTGGTCTCCTTCTGCAGAAGCTGGAATCTGGTTTCCCGGAAGCTGCTCCACCCCTCCTCTCCACAGCGGGCCATGGCTCTGCTGGCATGTGGGCAGGATGACTGCATCCAATTTTACACCACGGCCCCTGCCCAGGCTCGTCTGTCTGCAACAGCTGCAGTGCCCTGGCCTGCCTCCTGGGCAGTGTCATTGCCACAGCTGGTTGAAAGCTAAACCAGTAAATGCACCGGGATTTCTGGTTTTCTAAATGCTTCTCCATGTACCTCCCAGGAGGTAGGCATAATAATAATAATAACCCTCAGTTTTCTCAGGAGGAAACCGAGGCTCAAAATGATGGTTCGTGTGGCACAAGGTCATAGGGATCTTGCAGACCCATAGTCCCCAAGTCCAGGTTCGCCGCCCCCCTCTCCACTCTGCTGATCTCTAAGCTGCAGGGGCTCCTAGAGTGTTATCTGTAGCCCTTGCATCCAGGTGACACTTCTCCACTCACCTCAGAGTCCGCATTTCCCCTAATGGAGATCCCCTGTGTTCCCGCTAAGGGTGCCTGATTGCTGGGGGCTGGCTAAGCTGGAGGGAAGACGCGCTGCAGACCACACTTCCGCCCTCTGCCTTCTCCTAGGAGGGAAGTGCCCAGGGGAGAATGCTGCCAGGCCCTCGTACATCCCAGCCGAGGCTAGCCCTTTCTCTCCCGTGTTTTTGCAGTGTAGGCAAGAGGCCACAGAGACTGCGGGAGGGGCGGGAGGCTGTTCTGCCAGTTTAAACTGTGGGGCTCATCTGTGGAGAGTCAGCTCATGAACCTTCCCACCGTGCTCAACAGACCACTTCACCCTCCTACACAGGCCTTCTGCTCCCACCCCCACCCCAGGATGTCTTGTTGCTTTTTTCCCTAACTTCTTTTGCACTTCAAGGCTGCCACTAATGTTGATTTCCACACCTGATTTTATCTGATCGGAAGAGGTAACAGTAGAAACACTGGGTGTTGTACACCTGGCACTGGCTTCCATCTCATCCCCACCCCACCTCTACCCACCCCCAGTGACAGCATTGTCACAAGCTGCCTCTAAAATAGAGCCGTTGTGAATCTAGAAAGGGCCAGGCCCTGAACACATCTGGTGCCAGCATCAAACAAAGCAGAACTAATCCTAGAGGTAGAGCTGGGGATTACCTGCCCTGCTTCAACAGACCCTAACCTCTAAGGGCTGAATTTGATGCCCAAAACTCAAGGCGCTGTGCTGGGACAGAGGCAATGCGGGGCTCAGCTGCTCCGGGGCCTCGTGCCCCTGCAGCTGGTGCGGAGATGCTGAGGACGGGGCAGGATGGGCTCCGTGGAGGGCAAGAAAAATGAGCCCGGGTGGCAGGAGCAAGCCTCCCCTGGACGGAGAAGCTGTGGAAGGGGAAGAGATGGGGACAGAGCTTGCTCACCCACCACTGCTGTTTTTCCTATATAATAGTGGTTCTTCACTGGGACGATTTTGCTCCCCAAGGGACATTTAGCAAACTAAGGGGGGCTGGCACCAGCCCCTAGTGGGTAAAAGCCAGGGATCCTGCTAAATATCCTACAATGCCCAGAACAGTTGCCCACAACAAAGAATTATATGACTCAAAATGCCAATAGCGCCCAGTTTGAGATATCCTGCTCTACAACCAACCCAAAGAGAAGGCCAATTTGTAGCTCTGCCTGCAAAATAAGCTTCCCTGTGGATTTGGTGTCCTTTCACGGACAAGGCTCTCATTGTCTGCCTTAGGAAGGTTTGGGGTGGGCTGGCCAAAGGCCCTGGGGTCCAAAGGGAAACAAGCAGTAGACTGGGCTTGCCTAATGAGCACACAGCTGCTGGGGCCTCCTGAACCCAGGACACCCAGTTCCCACTGACTCCCAGCCAGGCTGGTCCAAGGCTTGGGAACAAAGGCCCCCAAAGGGTGGGGGTGGAGACGTGGACTCCCCATTCCTGCTAGCTGGTATTCAGCACTGATCAGCTATGTGTAATCTAGAGAGAGTTTTTGTTGGTAAAGCCAGGATGACAATCCTTTTTGTGAGGAAAAAATGTCACGGGAAGCCTTTGAAAAAAGGTAAGTCCGGTCAAATGCAAGTTTGTTTGTTTGTTTCCTACTGATTTCAGGTCTTCCCATCTTGCAATGTCTTGCCCTCTTGAGAAACCCACTCTGTCTTGTTTTGGCTCTTTATCTGGTCCTTCCTCACTAAATCTTTAGTAAACCTTTATTCATTACACACATTTTAATTGTGGTCATGAAACTAAAATGGAAATGGAAACCCCAACAGCCCTCAAAGATCATTCGTTTTTGTCTGGTTTGGGCCCTTCAGAGTTGTCCCAAGGTGAGCTGGGCCTTAACTCATCCTTGATTGTTATTGGCTGCAGCCAACCCAGGAAGGTGGGAGTGGGGGCATACTGCTCCCTTCTTCTAGGAGAGCTTGGGCCTAAAAGCAGGGGCTTCATTTCTTTCCCAAAGGGAGATGTCCATCTGGGCTTGCTGGAGTTAGGGTCTCCCTCTCCCACCACTAGCTGACTTACCAGATTGGCGACACCATACATACACCTAGAGTACAGTCCCCTGGGGACAGTTCCCCTGGCAGAGAGGGGACCAGGCAGAAGCGAAGGTGGCCTAGGTTTGGAGAGGAGAGGGGCAAAAGTGGAAGAAAGATCCTACTTCATCTTGTCTTTACAGATACTGAGAAATTTTTCACCACCGGACAGAAGGAGCTGTACCTGGAAGCCTGCAAACTGGTGGGTGTAGTGCCTGTCTCCTACTTCATCCGGAACATGGAGGAGTCCTACATGAACCTCAACCACCATGGGCTGGGACCCAAGGGCACCAAGGCTATTGCGATAGCCCTTGTGGTGAGCATGACCTGGTGGAGGTGGGGGGTGGTCAGGGTGGAGGCCTGAGATTCAGAGGGTCGTCCCCATGGAAGTCTAAATAGAAGTCTGTATGACTGCCCTCTCACAGCTCTGCTTGACTGCCAGCTGATTTCCCCAACAGGCATGGACTCCTCTTTAACACCTGGGAAGGACGCTGCTAGAGCCCTGGGCCTTGGAAGTCCATGCTCCTTCCTATTCAGGCAAAGGCACATGCCCGTGGGCCTGGGAAAGAGGCTGGGCCAGGCTTGAGCCCAGGAGCTAATGTTCGAGCACAGACCAGAACGCCAGCCTGGTCTCAATCCCAAAGCTCGCCTTTGCTATAAACGGGTTTACTACTGAGATTCTTGAGACCACACTGTACAGCAGATCGTGTTTTTCCCACAGGAGTAATGTTATCTCACAGGCTGGCAGGAACGAACAAGGACTTGACCTTGAATCCGTCATAGCTTTATATAATCATAATTGAATGAGTACAAAATTGACTTTTTTCGCAGAAAAACAGAAAATTTAACAACTGTATGTCAGCACAACACTTTTTGTCAGGAAAGTAAAGAGAAGGTTTGATATAGCTTGGGTTTTTTTGTTTTGGCTTTTTTTTTTGAGAAAATGTGACAGCATTGGGGCTATGCATATGCCCATTAAGAAGTTACGTGACAATACAAAAAAATAAAAAAAGAAGCTACGTGAAATGTAAGATTGTTCTATTTTCAGGAGGGCAGAAGGAAAAGGAAGGATGAGCAGAAAACGAACAAAGCCGTCTTGAAATATACTGAGGGTTGATGCATTGATTAAGGAAGCATTTGGAGCACACCAGTACCCCTGAGTTGCACAGGGTAAAAAGGACAACAAGGAGATCGTCTCAGGGCTTGGATCACTTGTTTTTCTTGGTAACAGTAGTTTCTGTTGGAGTTTTTTTCTTCTCGGAGTCTCTGCATCTTGCATTTGACAATCATAGTGACATTATGGCATGCTGGACTTTTATTTACCATTTGCATTGTTTAACTTTTCATGGGTTTGTGTTTCCCTGGTTTAGTTTAAAAGCGTGTTGAGGGGGCAGATGTGACTCAAATGGTTGGGCGTCCATCTCCCATATGGAAGAGGGACCTGGGTTCGATCCCCGGGACCTCCTGGTAAAATAAAGAAAAATATAGAAGGCGCGCGGGCCACCAGGCCCCACAAGCAGGTGAGCCCCCAGGCACCGCGTGCAGGCATGCCAGGCCCCACCAAGCCATGCATCAAGATTATGACGTAACAGGAGAGTGACACAAGGGAGAGCCAAGACAAGACACACTGAAAAACCAGGAACTAAGGTGGCACAGGTAGCAGAATGCCTCTCTCTCACATCGGAATTTCCCAGGATCGAATCCCGGTGAAGACATAAGGAGAAGGATGAGAAGAGAGGGCAGGAAACAGACACAGAGAATTGCCCAGCGAATGGACACAAAAACAGCAAAAAAAAAGAGGGGGGGAGGTTAAAAATGGATAAAAGTAAATAATAAATCTTTTTTTTTAAAAAAGCATGTTGAGAGTAAAGATCGTATTTCATACTTATTTGTATCTATCCCTACCCACCTAGCACTCTGCCCTTGAGCTTGTGGAGAGCAGGTCCATTGAGAGCAAGGCTTGTCTTTGTGCATTGTCATTTCCCCAGCAGTTTGCACAGAGGGTGACAAATAGAAATGAATGTGGAAGGAGTTGGTGCCTGGGCATCCCATTACAACCTGCTGCTGCTTTATGACTCTGCAAGTGGTAGACCAGCCCAGGTTTCTGGACACTGTGAATAGCACCTAGACATTTGGGGCTGCAAAGACTTGGGAGGTCACCTTAGCCATCTCTTATCTTTGCACAAGAGTGAATTTTGCCTACCCCAAAGAGCAGAGACCAGGAAAAGACAGTCAGTCCATGAAGCCACAGGGTGAACCATCCCGCATTTCAATAGCTTGCACCATCACATTTTCCTTTTTCTTGGTGAGAGAAATAGTCACTGGAACTCTTTGTCACATTTGTCACCCCTCTCACTGCTTGGTGGGCTTCACAAATGCCCAAATCCAAAGAGTTATCTGTTCTCCGTACCTTCCTATTCTTGGAAAGAGGGAGAGAATAAAAATTCCGGTTAGAGTTAATCCCAGTTCCTCAGACTGCAGTGTAAACCATGTCCCCCTGCCTATCTGCCAGGGGAAATGCAGACTAGCTTGGACATAACTTTAAGATTTAAGCCCAGCTCCTTCCAAACAGCCTTGAGGCAGCTTCCTGATTTAAAGAGAGTACTAGGTAAGACTTAAGCCTAAACTAGAATAAAGGCCTCTGAAGGAAGCAAAGTGAACGCTTCAGAGGACCTCCTTGCAAAAGTCTTTGTTTAAATATGCTCATTATGCATCATTTCCTTCATCTTGGAGTAACAGTCCTCTTTTCTCGCATGTAAACAGTTCAAACGTGTTCAGCTCATCCTTGTACCTCTTATTTTTCAGGGATTTAAATGTTTTATTGTCTCTCTTTTAAATTCCCCCAGGGCACTCTTTCTGGTCAAGGGGCCCAGAATAAGCATAGTATCCTAGCAAGGCCCAGTGGGATGGATCATCCTCTATGCTACTGCCTGTTCCCATTCACTCCTCCAGAATTCCTAGCCTGGATCTGCACACCCTCTGACATGACTGGGAGGTTCAAAAGAGGGGACAAGTTCTGGCAATGGCAGGGAACTGGCTTCATCACCAACCAATTCTGTGTGTCTTTCTCCTCCTTCCCTTGTGGTGGTCAAAGTCCAACACGACTATTATTAGCCTGGAACTGGAAGACAACTGCATCATGGAAGAGGGCATCTTGAGCCTGGTGGAGATGCTACACGAGAACTACTACCTCCAGGAGATGGTACTGTGTCCTTCTCTGCTTGCTCCTACCACCACATCTGGGGCCTCAGAACCCACTAGAGACAAGCCCAGAGGCCCCTGCCCAAGCCCAGACTCATCTCCAGGCTGTCCACAAGCAGTCCGGGGGCTCTTCTGTCCTGGAAGAGGATCACCATGCATCAGAGGCTGGCCGAGGGGCCTGTGTTCCCTGTGGCCATGGGAAACCCTAAAAAACCATTTCTGTCTGAATTATGTAGCCCCTAATGGTTAAACTTACTTCTATATAGTGGCCTTAACAGTGAACTTTTCTAAGAAAATTAAGACACAAAATAATTTCATAAAATACAATTTGCCAGTTAAAGGATGAGGGCTAAAATTAGGGATGTGGGGAGTCATTGAAAGCCAGCTTCAGAGAAAACCAAGACCAGCCCCAGGGTCTCCCAGCAAATCATTGGAAGAGCCTGGTCTGGAACCAGGTTTCCTGCTTCCCTTCTCCCGGTGATTTGGGCAACTCCAATCCTCCCAGTCCTGTCACCCCAGTCCCGCTCCCCACCACAACCCTACTCCCTCACTGCAGGCCTCGGATAAACACCACCCTGACATCATTTGCTAATGAGGGTCCTTCCATGGGTTTTTACATACTCAAGTGTTTTCTTGCCTTTTAGAATATTTCTGGCAATAATCTTGGTTTGGAGGGGGCTAGAATCATCTCGGAGTTTCTCCAGAGAAATACATCTTCACTCTGGAACCTTCAGCTTTCAGGTGAGCCCATGGATAGAGGAAGGGGAAGACATTCGGAAATCAAAGGGAGAGAAGAATGGGAAGAGCAGAGAAAGCCCAGGGTCTAATCGAACTAAACCAGGTCCTTCTGGTCTCAGAGACCAGAACACTGTGCCTACATCGTGCTAAAATCTTCCAGTTGTCCTTTCCCAACCCACCTCTTTCCTTGACAAACATACCTCTGACTCATGAGATATACACTCTTCCCTTTTGCAGTACAGCTTGAAATTCTCTGCCCCCAGATAGCTGCATGGCTTACCTTCTCACTTGACTCATGTCTCTGCTCAAATGTCATCTCCTTAGAAAGGAATTCCCTGACCACCCTATCAAGGCAGCACCGCTCCCAGACCATCATTCTCATCCTGTCCTGCTTGGTTTTTCCTTATAGCATTTATGACTACCTGACCCTCTATTATATGCCTATTTTCATTGCTTTATTATCTATCTCTCCCACTAGGAAAAAAAAGTCACTTGAGAATTCTAGTTCCCACAGACCTGCCCTCCCTCAGGTTTAGGGTTTGAATTTATATTATCTGCAGGGTTCTGGAACCCCTAAGACTTGACATTAACATAAAAATTAGTCCGTGCTAGTAATACCATTTTTTTGCAACAGAAACAAATATAAAATCTCTTTGGAGGGACACCCCTTCACCCTTGGCTGCTCAGAATTCACACAGACCAAAGCCCATTAAAGATGGGCTCTTAGTTCAAAATTGCAAACTACACCAGGAAAGCAAATACCATGAGAGTTAACAAACAACAAATGGCAGGATTAGACGATGGAGAATTTCAGAAAATAGAATTATCAGATACAGACCATAAATAGAGTGACCATATAGTTTATCATCCAGATTAAATGAGGTCACTATTAACTAACTAGAACTGTCCAGGTAAACTGAGATATATTGCACCCAATGATAAAGTATGTTTAATATGGTTAAGAACATTAAAAAATAATTTTAAAAAACATAAGAAAAGAACAAAGTACTATTTTTGAAAAGACCCCAAAAAACAAAGAGAATTTCTAGAAATGAAAAATAGTCATTGAAATTTAAAACTCAATGGAGGGGAGCAGATGTAGCACAAGTGGTTGAGTGCCTGCTTCCCATGTACAAGGTCCCAGGTTTGATACTTGGTACCTCCTAAAAATAAAACAAACAAACAAATGAATAAACCAACTCTCATTGGGGAGCAAATGTAGCTCAGTGGTTGAGCACCTGTTTCCCATGTATGAGGTCCTGTGTTCAACCCCCAGTACCTCCTATTAAAAAAAAAAACTCAGTGGATGATGGTGATGGACAATCCCCAACCCAAAAAACAGAGTATATACAACTGCAAGCAAAACAGTTCCTTCCATTTGCCCCATAAGATCTAAGCCCCCTCTCTATCTGAGGTAGAGTGGGCATCACCATCCCCAAATCCTCAAGGTTGAGGAATGAACAAACATATGGGGGGAATGCAACTGTGGACAAAGTAAACTTATTAATATTGTAGTAATGGAAGAATATGTGACATTGAATATAAAGATAGTGGTTACAAGAGTTTCTGAGGGGAGGGGAAGGGAATAATAAGTGGAATATGGGGCATTTTTAGGGCATTGGAATTAAGTGTAATCCACAATATAAACTATAGAACTTCAATAGTAGCAAAGCTCCAATATTCATTCATCATTTGTAACAAATGTACCATATTATTGTAAGATGTTATTAATAGGGGGATGTAGGAGGGGGAGGGGTGGAGTATATGGGAATCCCTTAAACTTTTGATGTAACTTTTCTATAACCTAAAACCTCTTTAAAAATAAAGTTTATTATATTTAAAAAAAAACTCAGTGGACAAATTCAACAGAAAATAGACACAGCTAAGTAGAAAATTAATGATCTGGAAGATAGATAAAAAGATATTTTATCTATCTTTGTAGCATAGGAAGATAAAGACATAGAGAATATAAAAGATAGGTCAACAGACATGAAAAAGAGAATGAATAGACCCACTGTAGAGCTAATAGAAGTTCAAGAAGAAGAGAATGGGTGAGAAACAATATTTGAACAAATAATAGCTCGGATGTTTCCTAAATTGAAGAATTCTCAGATACAGGAATCCTACTGCGTTCTAAGCAAGTTAAACAAATAAAAAACTCACACCTGAATATTTCATAGTGAAAACACTTAGAACAAGAAGGTTTTAAATGTACCCAGAGAGAAAATACGGAGAGATATTATATATCAGGTATTATTCTCCAGTTCCCTTTTTGTACTCTAAATATATCTTGGATTTCTTTCCGTGCAGAACAAATAGATTTATCTTGTTCTCTTGAACTTCTGTGCTGAGTAGTATTCCATGGTATGGTTGCCACTTAGTTTACTTAACATCTCCCTGTGGGGGTAGGGGGGAAGGGCACATTTAGGTCATCTTCAATTTTTTAAATCTTTCAAATAATGTTCCAAAGAACTTTCTTGTACATGCATCTTTTGGGGCACATGTTGTAGTATTTCTAGATAGATACCCAGGAGCAGAATCACTGAATGTAAAGATATTCCCATTTTTGTGATGTTTTAAATTCATTTCCAAATTTCCCTTTAAGAAGACTGTATCAAGTTATGATTCCACCAATGGAATATGTTTGCCTATACCATTCTCAAAATGTTATTAGCAAGTTGTAAGTCAGAATGGTAAAGTGTGTGGGTGCTGACCTCACAGTGCCTGGGTTCAAATCTCAGCTTTGTTTTTAAATAACACTGAGCAAGTTATTTAACCCTTCTTTGCCTCATTTTTCTCATTTAGAACTTAGAGATAATTATATTACCTACTTCAGACAGTGATTGTGAGGATTAAGTAAATTAAATTCTAAAACACCTGGAATGGAGCCTAGTGCATAATAAATGTTAATCACTATTATTATCTTTATTATATTCCATATTGCTATTGACTATTACAGCCTCTTTCCAGATGTTTATTTCTTCTTCTGTGAAATACCAATTGATATATGAGGTTGTTTGTATTACTGAGTGGTAGGAATTTCTTTATATATTATAGATATTCATCTTGAATGTTATAATATTATATATGGCTTTGTTTGTGGTATTTTTTTATACAGGAATTTGTATATTGTTGTCAGGTTCATCAGTTTTTTCCTTATGGATTTAATTTTTGTAGACTTGCTTTAAAAGTATTTCCTCTGTAACCCTTGACTACTCTAATAAAATATATATTATATTTCCCGCTTCAAAATTATAAAATATTTTCCTTTGTTTTCTTCAAATATTTTTATAATTTTGTTTTTGTGTACACTTAGATCTTCAATATATCTGGAACTTAAAATTTTTGTTTTTGACATGACATAGAAATCAAACATATTTCCAAAATGGATAGCCAGGTGCCCCAGCATCATTAATTGGATAATATATCCTTTACTGACTAATTTGAAATGCCATTTTTATCAGATATTAAATTCCCATAAAAATGTAGGTCTTTTTCTTGATTCTCTATTCCATTTCATTAATCTGTTTGTCTAGTTCTCTCAATACTACCATGCTCTTTTTTTAAATGTTTTTGTTTTTTTTGTTTCTTTCATTGTGTTTTTCTACAATGTTTTAATATTTGTTTAGAATATTAAAGTTATATAACAAATTATATAGATATCTTAGTATAATATCATAGCAGTAACGAATGTAATATATTAATCATATACTATTTAATGTATTAGTAATAAAATATAATATTATAAAACATGTTTTATCTTTTTTTTTGGTTTTGTTTTGTTTTTTGAGGTACAGGGGGCCAGGGATTGAATCCAGGACCTCATATGTGGGAGGCCAGCACTCAACCACTGAGCTACATTGGCTTCCCTGAGTTGGTTCTCTCATTTGTTTTGCTTGTTCATTTTTGTTTTTTCATGAGACACCCAGAACCAAACCCAGGACCTTTCATGTGGGAGGCAGGAGCTCAACCACTTGAGCCACATCCTCTCCCAAATGTTTTTTATTTGATTGGTAAAAGTCTGACCTTTTTCAAAGTAATCTTGGCTATTCTTGTGCAGTTTCTCTTTCAGTTGAATTTTGTAATGATTTTGTCAAGGTCTTTAACATAATGTTAACATAATGCTGAAAACTCTCTGTAACAGTATAAATTACCCAGCCTTATCCCAGACTGCTGAATAGAATCTTTAGGGGAGGGATCTGGGAGTCTATTTTATCACATTTCCCAGATGAGTCTCTTACAGCCACCTCTGCACTATTTGTAACCACTGAGGTGAACAATAATTTGAGTAGCTTACTAACTCATTTTATTGCTGGCCCCAGGCTCACCCAAAGAGGTATTTGTGTTCCAGTGGATGCATTCATTCATTCATTCATTCACTCAATAAGCATTTATTGAGCACCTATTATGTGCCAGCACTGTTAAGGTGCTAGAGATACAAACCTTGTTAAAAAATGGTCCTTGCCTTCACGAAGCTCATAGTCCAGGCACATTTGGAAGAGATTTGGCAAAGCCCTGCTGCTCAGCTGCCAGATCAACATTTTTTTTTTTTTTTTTTTTGAGGTACCAGGACAAGGAATGAACCCAGGACCTTATAGGTGGGAAGCCAGTGCTCGACCACTGAGCCACATCGGCAGCCCTGAGTTGTTTTTTTTGTTTGTTTTGCTGGTTGTTTGGGTTTTTTTGTTTTTTCAGGAAGCATCAGGAACTGAACCCAGGACCTCCCATGTGGGAGGTGGGCACTCAACTGCTTGAGCCACATCCATTCCCCTCAACTGGGTTTTTAACCACACTCTTCCTTTTCTCCCTTTTAGGAAACCAGCATTTAAAGGAAACTCCTCCACCCCAAACCCCCAATTAAGCTAAGTTTTCAAGTACAGAGCAGAGTACCTTCCTTTTAAAGTATTGTAAAAACTTACCTGGGCTCTAGAACAAATGACAAACAACTCTCAGATAAAGACAAATGAGTGCTTTTTTATTTCCTCTTCCCCTGGGAACTGCTATTATTTGCTCTTTCCAGAGTTCAAAGTAGAAATGTGTGCATGAGGCTTTGTCGCCAACACTTTAGACTGCTTAGCAGCTAGCCTCAGTCCTAACTGATGGGGTGAGGCTAGAGAGGCACTCGCCTCAGTCGCAAAACTTAAGGGGACACCGAACAACTCAGTAAGCAAGATAAATACTATCTCAGCCCAATATTTTTTAAAATCAAAATTAATGTGAAAAATTCCTCAGTTCAGACAAGGATGAGATTAAGGTGAGGTGCATGAGGCCTAATTGTGCCAAGTGTGGGGTCAGGCGCTGACTTTAAAATTTTGTTCCTTGTAGATAGTCTGCATTCGTTTTGACTTTTAAATATTGCATTAAGATTATTATTTGTCTTGATTCTTGAGCTTTTCAGCACCCATGGCAAGGGCTTCGCTCACCTCACCCTAGTCCGGGCCCTGCTGCTTAGTCATTGTGTTAGCATTTTTGAATAATTTTACAGATTCTACGCCCTAGGCTAGGAGTGGCTGCTGCCAATGAAAGCGCAGGGTATGGTGGACCCAGTCCTGGAACTTCCTTGACAGTCATGGCAGAGAGAGAAGGAAAAGTTAAAGGAGATAGGAAATAGTTGCCTTTTTCCCTCCTGTTTTCTTCTGCGCCCATATAATATTTGCTTTAAACCCTTGCCACCTTTTTTCTATATCCAATTGTTCCCAAGGGAAGAGGTGGCAGGGCTAGGATACGGGGGCAGGGGGAGCCACGGTGCAGAGTGCAGTGCTGACCCACCGCCCTCACTGCAGGAAATAACTTCAAGGAAGAATCCGCAGAACTGTTCTGTCAAGCCCTGTCGGTAAGATGCAAGGGGGGCCACCAAGCCATGTGGGAATGTCCCCGGAAGATCGGGAGCATCTGTGGGGCCACGGGCATGGTTTAGGGGAGATAGTGAGCCAAACGCTCAGCAGAGAGGGGCCTGTTGTGATGGCACTAAATTCCCCCTGCCGCCATCCAGTTAAAGAAATGAGTGAGAAACCGCCTTCAGTCCCACCGCCCTGAGATAAGTGAGACATCTGTGGACCGCTAGAGGACCAACATAACCTCTCTTTCCACTTGTTCTTTCTCCAGTCCAATTACCGAATTAAGAAACTGGATCTCAGTCACAACCAGTTCTCTGATAAGGGAGGAGAGCAGCTGGGACAGATGCTCGGTAAATCTCCCACGCTGAGGGACGCGGCCAGCAAAGAGGGAGGGACTTGGGGAGGAGCACTCGTCAGGGTTGTATTTTCTTTTCATTTTTAAAAATTATTGACTTGTCCGGTTATAAAAGTAATGTAAACAACAGCTAAAACACATTTTAAAGAGACATGGGAAGTAAAACATTAAAATGATTAGAAGAACATAGAGAAAAATAGCTTGATGACCTCAGGAAGGCTGAGGATTATTAAATGTGGCACCGTAAGTAAAAACTATAACAAAAATGAGTCACGTATTTGACAGCAATAAATTTAAAATGTGTGTATGATTAAAAAATACCATGGGGAAGCGGGTGTGGCTCAGTGGATAGAGCCCCCGTTTACCATATGGGAGGCCCGGGTTCGTGTCCCGAGGCCTCCTTGTGAGGGCAGGCTGGCTCGTGCGGCGCCGTGGGCTGATGCGGCAAGACCTCACAGCAAGGGGGAGATAAGCAGACACAGAGAAGACACGCAGCGAATGGACACAGCAGCACAAGCAGCAAGGGGGGGATA
>JAQZBX010060627.1:0-17268 GCA_029593785.1 Cabassous unicinctus | reverse complement strand
TTTCAGTTACTTTTCCTTACAACCTTGTCAGGTCGTTATTATTGGCTCCACTTTGCAGATGAGAAAACTTGAGGCTCTGGGAGATGCTATGACTTGCTCTAGGTCACACAGAATCTACACAAGGGAGTTGGGAATCAAATTAGGGTTGTGGCTTTTCCCGAGAAAAGCCTGGTAGTGGAGGCACCGTGTTACTTGATGGCGATTGTCAGTGTCTGTCACGGTAATTGGCTAACGGGGGCTGGCCCTGTGCCTGAATGTTGGCGAGGGTCGCCAACTGGAAAGCAGTGCCAGTTTCTGGTCAAGACGGCCCGATGCGTGGACTTTACTGCCCTCCTTCTACTTTCCTCTTCATCTATTCAGGTCCTTGCTTCCTGGTGGGGGCAGGGAATTTCCACTTAGCAATTTAGCTCCTTAGAGGGAAAAAGAGGTTTTTGCTCTTGATCATTGAAACAAAATTCCTGGCTTCTATCTCTTTGGTTGTCCTATATCCCTCAGCTGGGCTTAGTTCCTTGTCAGCGAGGTTTAATGTCACACAAACCATTGCTATCTATGCATTGTGCTCACCCTGCCCAGTTCCTTTAAGCTGCTAGGACTGCTCTGTGCTACATAAAAGCAGGTCGTGGGTACCAGGGCATCCTGCTTCTGGTTCACTGTTTGCAACCAGAACTGCTCCTTATTCTCCTGGCTTCTGGTGCAGCCGACTCCCTTCTACTGCCACCTCCACAACTGGCTCCAGCCCATGCAGATAGGAGCCTCCCAAGGGGAAAAACCCTGTAACGTATCTACTGCGGCTTTCTCTGCTTGGTTTTCCAGGCCTTTCTGAGGCTCTCCTGATAATCAACTGTATTTTCATTGGGAAAAGATGGAATAATCAAACCCAACTCAAATACATTCCGTGTTTCTGCAGCACCCCCTACTTTCTCTTTGGCAATACTTTTCAGACTTATACTCACTCAACTTCTATTTATCCAAATCTACTGCAACCACAACAGTAACAATGAAAACTAGTTTTTTATTGAGCACTCACTATGTGCCAGGCACTGTGATATGGACCCTGTGTACATTCCTTTATTTCATCCTCACAACAACTCTGTGAAGTTGGTGCTATTTATTACTCCGGTTTTGTAGATGAGGCATTGGAAGCTCAGAGAGGGTAAGTAAGCAGTGGGGCCAGGCACAGGGTAAAAGCTCAGATTCTCTTTGCTGAATGAATTGGATGAATGGGCCCATGTGTTTGGGTAGACTGAGGATGGATGGGCTGGGCAGGTGTACTGGTCAGGGAAGGGGCTCCTGGAGATAGGTAGATTCAGACAACCATAAGGGAGAACTTTCCGGCAGCAAGAGCTCTCGGATATGCCCCTTGGGTGTTCAGATGGGGCTAAAGGCAACCTTGGTAAGAATGTTGGCACCAGGAGTGAAGCCCCAGGTGGGCGCCAGGCAAGATGACCTTTAAGAGCTTCCCTGGCTCTGAGAGTCTAAGGTGCTCGAATTATGCTTAAGAAACGCGTAAAACCCTGTGCAAATATGAAGCACTTGCAGCCCCAGCTCTGTGCTGTTATTAACAGGAGCTGAGTGGATATCCATGCGGGGACAATAAATGCCAACGTCGGTAAGGCCTCAAGCCCACTCAGTTCTGATCCAGGAATCGATCGAGGAGTGATGTTAACAACAGCTGACATCTATGGAGCTCGTACTACGTATCGAGCAAGATTATAGGTCCTTTACATGCATCAGCTTGATTCTCATAATAAACCTCTGAGGTCTGTGAGTCAGGCAAGGCTGCTGTAAAAAATTAACCCTGAATCCTCCGAGGCTTAACACAATAAGAGATTTTTTTCACTTTCTCAAAGTCCGAAAGGGATGGGGCCATTTTTCCCTTCCCTATCTGAAACATGGGGCCTCCAAGGACTCTGTGGAAAGGAAAGAGATGGGGCGGGGGGCGAGGTCAGGGGTTTGCAATCCAAGAATCTTAAATGACATACCACTTACCCACACTGTAATTTGCCCACACAGTAAAGCATCGGAGGTGCCTGGCCAGTCACCTCCATCCTTAAAATGTCTATGGTGATGGTTAGATGAAAAAACAGATGGGGCGTGTTTTGAACCATGTCTGGCACAAAGTAAAGGCTCAATGAAAGCTAATGCTGATGGTGATGATCATCTGTAAGGCCGGGGGCTGTCTAGGAGCCCCACGCTGACTGAGCACAGAAGTGGGAAGGGGCAGGAAGGTGGAATCTCACACCGGCTGAGCTCTACTTGGCTTGAGTTGTACATGCTCCTGCCGGGAGGCTCAGGCCAGTTCAGGTTTCAGAGGCCATCCTGACTAGGGCAGGTATGCATCTGTATCCTCAGCTCAGTCTCTGTCAGGGGTATGGTACTTGGTGATTCGGCACCAGCCCATGCCAGTCACATGCCCAACTCCTCATAGATGGTTCTGTTTCTGGCTAAGTGTCTTAGTCAAAGGTGTACTGATGCAAAGTCCCAGAAATCTGTTCGCTTTTATAAAAGGAATTTATTTGGGATAAAAGCTTACAGTTATAAGGCCCTAAAGAGTCTAACTCAAGGCTGCTTTCTCACCAAAGTTGGTTGCCACATGCTGAAGAAAGATGGTGGGCGAGCTCTGCCCGGTCTCTCCTTCCTTAAGCCTCTTAAGGCTCTGTATGCCCAGCTTCTTCGATCTCAGCTGCAGGCTGGCATAGGACTCATCCCTCAGGGCTTCCTATATCAGTCTGGCATAGGGTCTGTTTCCTTCCAGGCATTATCAGCTGCTCAAGTGCTCTGTTCTCTTCAGCTGCAAACTATCAGGTGAATGGCTCATCTCTCCCCAGGATTTAGCTGTTTGAGCTTTCTCTCCTCTGGCATCTATGGAGCTCTTTCTCTTCCTGTGTCTCTTCTTGAGTGAGTGTCCACTTATATCAGCCCACCAAGGGAGGGGGGCGGGAAACTCAACCCTGAGTCACACTCTACTGATGTGGTTGAATCAAAGCCCTAATCTTTTATCAATATAATACAATCAAATAATTGATATATAATTGAAATACAATACAGACCAGTTTACAAACATAATTTTTCTCTTTTTTTTGGATTCATAAATAATATCAAACTGCCACACTAAGCATCTGCTTTGGCATTCTGGTCCAGTACTCTTTCTTTCTTTCTTTCTCTCTCTCTCTCTCTTTCTTTCTTTCTTTCTTTTCTTTCCTCCTTTCCTCCCTCCCTCCCTCTCTCCCTCCCTCCCTTCTTTCTTTCTCTATCACCATCTATCCATCATCTACCTCTATCTATGTGTGCATGTATCTATCTATGATCTCTCTCCCTATCTATCTCTATTTTTGCTGGGGTTGGAATCTTTCTTGAATCCTTGACAACTTGCCTTCCACCGTGTCTGGCTCTTGCCAGTGCCCAGAGTCATGATGCTGGGAGCCCAGGAGTTTGGAGAGGTGTCTGCTGGCTCACAGGCTCTCCCTGAATACCATTTGCTGATTAAACCGCCCCCTCCGTCCACGTGCTCCATATCATCTGGCTGTCCTTATGACAACCAGGCAGTTGGTTTTCTATCCCCTCATCTTTGCAAGTTGTGTCTTCCTACCCTTCCCCACCTGTCTAGTTGCCTCATGCCTGAGTTGGTCTGAGTCAGGAATTTGACAAGTGGGAAAGGCACTAACTGCTATTCAGAGGTCATTTTGCAGAGGGTTTGCAAGCTTGGATGTGGAGTCAGAATGTTGACTCCAGAAAAAACAGAATGTCTCAGTTTTCTTATTATTAAATGGGGATAATAATGTTACCTAACAGAGAGGGTTGTTGAGAAGATTAAGTGTGATAATCCACATAAAGTGAATAGAACAGTAGCTAGCATATGGTAATACCCCTTAGCTTTAATAATAAAAATATTTGTCTTTATGATTCTAATTCAAGTCCGTCTGTCTCTAAAGCTTCTGCCTTTCTACTCTATCACACTTTACAAATGTAGCCCTTGATGGAAAGCCAATCTGGGCAGATTAATTTTTAGTTTTTTTCTTTATCTGCTAAATTCACAGGGGATACTGGAGAAGGGTATTTTTAGAAGACAGTTCTGAGAAGCATAGTAGGTGCCCAGATGGCTCTGACAGGAAATATGGAACTTTCTGTCTGTAACTAGAGCTGAGTGGCATTCATGTGTGGTATAAGAGAAACAACATCATACTAGATACAGGTAAAAGAAGGGGGCACTGTGGAATCTTGTCAGAAATTGTAAGTCTGAGGAAAAGAGCAACAAGAGATCATTGTACCCAATCTTATTCTCTATTAGTCCTTTCCTTGCCTTAGCTCTGACACCTAGGGATCTACCACCACCACCCTCTTTCAAGGCTCTTCTCCAGAGGATGATGATGAGGTCACATCCTGATGATATTCTTCTGTGACTTGTTCTCCTAACAGTGCAGACTCCTCGTTTACTGAATCATTGGCATTGCTCGAAAATCAAGTTATTCCATTGGTGATAATATGTCTGCAGGAAAGAAAATTTCCTTGGTTCCAGAGCTTTGCTCTTGTTTCATTTGATTTTGCTTTTAGTTTTTGAGAGGGCGAGGTGGGTCTAGTGGGCATTTGCCTATTTCTTGGCTGTTGGGAATTCATCCCTTTTCCCAATCTTATTGTCCAAATCTTCGTGAGACATACACCCTCCACCATAATGTGTGAAGGTTTTGATAGGAAAGTGATTCCTAGTGCCTACCTCCTTTCCTTAGGGGAGGCCAAGGAGAACCAGTTGCTTCTTTGTCTACTCTTAGGAAAAGCCAAGGGTGGGCACATGTCTAACCCCAGCTAAACAGATACTCCTTCTTCCTTGGGACTGTGAATATTTAGTTTACAACTTGGGGCATGGAGATGGTTGGAGAACCTGCCGCTGAAGACCGAACGAGGTAACCCATGGGTAAGTCTAGGTTGGGGTTCTTGCAGCATAGCCTCTCCCTTGAGGCTCCTTTTCACTTTGGTTCATTTTGATTGGAGGTGGAAAACTCAATACCTTTAATATGTGTCAGGGGAGTGAAACAAAAAAGGGAAGGATTGGGCCTGTGGTGAGTATAGGTTTCTCCCTAAACAAAACACTGTATTTCTTGGGTATTTGAGTGTAAGTGGATATCTAAGATTCCAAAGGTGTTCATACTTATTCAAAATGTCCCATAAATACCAACATTTTATCATGCAGACTAAATCCCCTGGAATGCCTCTTGTTCCCACAAAAGGTCTTGTGTTAGTCAGGGTTCTTTAGGAGAACAGAACTGACAGGAGATATCTGTAAGTAGTATGAGATTTTATAAAATTGTCTCATGTGACTGTAGGGCTGCACAAGACCAAATTCTGTAGGGCAGGTTGCAAGCCAGGGACTCCAGTGAAGGTTCTTGATGAGTTTCCCAGGAGATGCTGGCTGTCTGAATCAGAGATGGAAATTCTCTCTCCAAATGCTGAAATCACTTCTCTTTTAAGGCCTTCGACTGACTGAATGAGCTGTCACTCATTGCTGAAGGCAGTCTCCTCAGTTGATTGCCACAGATGCAATCAACTCACTGATGACTGAAGTCCATGAAATGCCCTTATATTATAATTAGCCCAGTGCTGCTTGACCAAACAAGTGGGCACCATTATCTGGCCAAGTTGACACATTAGCCTAACCACCACAGGCCTCCAAATCCTTTACCAGATTAGGGATCCTGATTAGGGGATCAGAAAATAAAGTCTCCACATCAGAGGCAGACGAGGCCATTGTGGATGAGGCTCTGAGCTGGGACCAGAGCGGTACTCAGGCTGCCTAGGCCCAGTCCTCCCTCTCCGTCTCTATCTATCTCCTATGAGAAGGGCACCCAGCTGTGCTAGTCAAAGGACATGGGAATGAGCACCAGTGATGCCTTTAACTGAGGCCAGGAAAGATACTTGCTGCAATGCTAAGAGCTACCAAATGCTGCTTATAAGAAGGAAGTTCACCTCTTAGCCTTGTTACAATGTGAGCCCGGGTAGTCCAGGGCTGATTAGGTGGCTCTATGGCCCTGATATTTGGCCCTTTTCACCTTGTTGCTCTGCCCTGTTCCATCTTGGTGGCTAAGACGGCTGACTCAGCTCCCACCAACACGTGGCCATTCCAGTAAGGAGGAATCGAGAGAAGGGAGAGCGTCCTCCTCTCGTTTGAAGGGCCTGACCCATGGTTTCTGCTCACATTTCATTGGCCTTAATCCAAGCATTTGGCCACAGCTAGCTGCAAGGAAGATTGGGAAAGATAGTCTCTAGCTGGGTGGCCTGTGCCCAGATAAAACATCTGTTTATAGAAGAAGAGAAGAGTGATTATTGGGGAGATAACCAGCAGTTTCTGCTACAACATTCATGTACGTTACCTAATAATTACCAAAACGTCTAGGGCTGCCTTTTATGTTTTTCATGCAGAGGGAGGTTAGATGACTTTCACAACATTCCATAGGAATCCCTAATGGTGAGGCTTCAGGTATTCAGCAGGAAGCCAGAGGAGGTATTTTCTGGCAAGGACCCCAGACGGCTCTCTTCCTGTATTCCCATATGGGCAGTCACCTACACTTTCTGTTGACCTTCCTGTGTCTCTCCTTCAGCTTGACTTGTGCTCAGACACTGTAGCCCTCTTATCACAAAGCTACCCTGAACAGCGGCCACTGTCTCTAGTAGCAAACCTTTGCTCCTCTCTGCCACTGGCCCCCACCCCACTACCTCTCAGATTATGCCCATGACCTCTAAGTATCCAGTCTGTACCCTCACTCCTATCTTTAGGTGGACCCGGGGTGGATATATGAAGTACCACAGGTCAGCCTGGGCAAATAGTATCCTTTCTCTGGAAAGATGGAGCTGAATGACCCCAAGACCAAATCTGTTAATTGATGGTAGGACATGAACTGAAAGCTCATGTGGAGTTGGGGTCTGAGCTCCTACAATGACAAAGCAAAGCTGCATGTAAGCCAAACCCTGAGCAACCCCCAAAACCAATCTGCTTCAAGCAAATGGAACAGATGTACAGGGAGAAGGTGAGAGAGAGAGAGAGGATGTATGTGGCCCACAAGAGATTTCTCCATTCCCATTCCCTTCCCCATCCCCGTGACCCTGAGCTCTCTTCTATTGCCTGTCTTTGCCTGTTTGTTGGGTTTGTATAAAGTGGGAGTTGGGAGAGTGGACTATGGAGTCAGGAGCTCTGGCTTCAAATCACAGCTCTGCCCCTAATACTGTGACTATGGGTATTGACCAGTTGGAGACTCAGTTTGTGCATATAAATGGGAATACTGTGAGTACTTCCTTTATAGTATAGCCTGAGGATAATGCATGTAAAATGCTTAGCCCAAGTGAGACACACATAAACACTATATATTACTATCTCTTTGTAGGCTAGCCTGGGAAGGTTTCTTTCTTTTCTTTTTCTTTTCCTTTCTTTTGCATCCAAAGATTCAAGACAAAGGGCAAGGGTCTGAGGTGCCTAGTGGATCACTTTCCTCCAACTCCCTTTGCCTGCATCCTCTTTGAGGTATGAGCTGTTTCTATGCATTAATTCATGGAGTGATTCACCCAACTTGTTTGGGCTCCTTCCATCGCCCTAGCCCATCCCCCCTACTGTGGATGGGGAAAATGAGGCCCCAGGAGGCTGGGTCACTCGCACTTACCCGAGCACACACTTCATCCTTACTAAATGATAGGGTGGGTCTCTCCTCCTTATGCCTCCCTCCATATGGGAAGGATTGGGCACAGTGTGTTTGAAGAGCCTTCCAGAAGGCTGCATTAATGAATTCTTATTCCTTCTCACATGAGGAGTTGGGACCTTCTAACCTCAATATGCAAAGTGACGCCAAGCATGCAAATCAGCAGCACTTGGGTTCATAAAAATAGCTCAGCAATGCTTCTGCCTCCTCCCCCTCTCATCTCCAGCAGCTAAGCTCCTGCCCCTAGTGCCTGCCTCCTTTCCCTTATCTCCTCTTTCCTTCATTCCGAGCCTCCCTTAGCCACCCGGCTTCCTCTCTTCCTGTCCCTTCCCCTCATTTGTTCTCTTTCCTTTTCCCCTCTGTAAGCCCCTCTTCCTTCCCTCTGTCCAGCCTCCCTGTCTACATTTCTTTCTCACCTTCTTGCTTTCCTCTGCCTTCCTGGCCAGGGTGTGGATGAAAAGATAAGGCAAGGCTCCTGACCACCCTTTGGTAGACGGAAGATGTTCTTTTGAGGAATTCTAAAGTCCTTGGGACCCTGTGGGCGTCTGTGTGGAGCCTGGGGCCAGGAAGGAGGCCTATGGCATGGTGGTCGTGCTGTAGGTCCTGGAACAGGGCGGCCAGGATGCAGGTCCCAGCTCGGCCTTGCCATTGCTGTGGCCTGAGGCACGTAACTCAGTCTCTCCAGGTCTCAGTTTCTCCATCTGTAGAATGTCAACAATAACAGCACCTATGTTATAGAGCTGCTAGGAGGAGTACCTGAGGCAATACTGGTACCTAGTCAATGATTATCAGGTATTATTATCTTCTTAAACCCCAGAAAATGTGGTTCCAAGGCAAGGCCTAGGTGTAAAGAAGGGGGTACTTGTGGGCAGTTTGGAAAAGACTGAGTGATGAATACAACAGTGCTGGGATGATCCACTGGGCATGCGCAAGCTCTTGGGGGGTCAGAAAGACCTGCCTTTGGGTCCCGGCTCTGCCTTTTTGTTGCTGTGTGATCCAGTCCCCATAAAAGGACAATTCTAGGTCTCAGGCCTTCAACTGTAAACCCAGGATGTGAAGCACTGACTTTGTAGCACTGGTTCACGGCTTCCCTGAGATAACGAACGTGCAGGGTGTAGCACAGAGCCTGGCAGATATTATTGTTGTTATCATTATGCTTTTAATAACACCTGCTTTGATTCAATCTGATGACTTTCTACGAAGGACCTAGACCAGTGTTTCTCAATCTTTTCCATTTTCATCCCTCCAGCAACATTTCTTTTTCCTAGTCACCTCCCCCCATGAATTTTTATTACCACAAATATACCATATACCTGTTTGTCTACTCTATGCATATCTGTGCTTTATGCATAAAAAGGAAATGAATTTTCTTACCCCAAGTACCGATTTTCACTCCCATGGGTGATCTCGCTCCCATTGAGAATGTGTGGGAATTCAGTGGTTCTCGTGGATCAGTGGTTTTCAACTGAGGTGATTTTGTCCCTGCCTGGGGAGAGTTGGCAATGTCTGGAGACATTTCTGGTTGTCAAAATTGGGGGTGGAGTGCTACTGGCAACTAGTGGGCAGAGGCCAGGGATGCTGCTAAACATCCTACAATGTATATGACAGCCCCTACCGCCGAGAATTATCAGGCACCAACTGTCAGTAATGTCAAGGCTGAAAAACCCTTACCTAAGGATGCTTAGGAGAATGTCTGGGTCCCATTGATCAGACAAGGTGGTGACTGCCTCAGGAATTTTCATGCTTTGTCAGTGTGAGTCGAGGCAATTTCTTAAAGGCTCCGAGCAAGGCTGGACGTATGAATGAGATCACGTATCACAGGTATCGCCATGATCTGGGATGTTTAGATACCACTGCTCTTGCCTCTTTTCACCTGCCTTCATTCTTTTCAAAAACTGTAGTTTTCACGGTGGGTGCTATGTTAGGTAAAATGGCAGTCAGGTAGGAGTATAGAGTTCTTTTTGTGAAGGGGCTTGTGGTCTAGTTGAGGGCAAGACTTATTCTTATACAATAATGATAATTGCTAAAATTTACTGCACACCAACAATGTGCAGGAATTGTGTTAAGCACTTTACATGGATTAGCTCATATTTTCACAACAGTCTTAGAGGCAGGTGCTATTACCATCCTCACCCTCATTTTACAGATAAGAATTCTGAGGCTTAGGGCAGTGAAGTAATTTACCCAAAGTTACACAACTAGGAAGTAGGTCAGGTGGGATTTGAACCCAGGGCTTCAGACATCAAAGCTTAGCCACTGAATTATACTGACACCTAAATATAACACGAGGAGGTTTCTCTAAGTGTCAGAAGAGGTAATGCTCAAGTGCTATTGGAGTTCAGAGATGGCAAAATGGATCCCAGCAGGAGAAATCATGGATGCCTTCCTAGAGGTGGTGGCACACGAGTGGGATTTGACACATGGAGAGAGAGGCAGAGGAAGAACCTCCAGGGCAGAAAGCACTCCTTGAGCAAAAGCATGGGAGTAGGGAAATGCTGGGAATTATCTTCCTCAGGAGTCATTGTGCCATGAGGGTCTCGTGGGAGCAAGCGTTGGCCAACAAACTATGTCCCAGTTTTGTAGCCCAGCTCCATCGAATGCCAAAGAGCGCCTAACGGTCAGTTGTGAAAAGGGCATTTGATGTGACTGAAGCCACTGGCCCCTCTGGCTGTGCTTCTAAATCAGGGCTCCTCAATCTTGGCTCTACAGACATTTGGGGCTGGATAATATTTGCCATGGGGAGCTGTCTTGTGCTTTATAGGATGTTTAGCAGCACCTCTACCTTCCACCGGCCCCCTCCAGTTGAGACCATCAGAAATGTCTCTAGACCAGGGGCTCTTAACCTTTTTTGTTCCACGGACCCCTTTGCCAGTCAGGTGAAAACCACAGACCCCTTACTAAGTCCACAGTATACTGTGTATTATTTAATAAATATATCACACCCACACCAACGCATCCCCACAAGAATAATGTTTTTTTGAATTTCAATTCAAGCTCACAGAGCCTTTGTTAAGAACCCCTGCTCTAGACTTTTCCAAATGTCCCCTGGAGGACAAAATCACCACTGACTGGGGAGCACTGTCTTAAATGTAGGCAAAACCACGGGCTGGAGACATGGGACACCTGGGTTCTCATAGCAGCAGGTCAGTGCTGTGTGACACCGGGCGAGGTGTTTCCCCTCTCTGGGTCTCAGTTTCGTCTGCCATAAAGCAAGGCAGCTGGCTGCGGCAGGTGGTTCCTAAAGGCGCTTTCTCTGTAACGGCTGGAGATCGGCTCCAGAAGTGCGCTCAACAGCTGCTCCGTTATGCAGCGTGATGACACTGGCACCTCGCGGGAGCCTGTCCTGTCACCCTGTGGGCCAGCTGGCAGAGCTGGTTCTGCACTGAGCCCAGGGCTGGGCCCACCACTGCCTCCTGGAGCAGGTGTGTGAAAAGGCTCTTGGTGTTGTTTTCCACAGCCACACTGGGTGACATCGCTAATTATAGGCAGGGCGAGTAGGGCTCAGGAGGGGGGGACAAGGTGCTTGGGTGTGAGAAAATGATTAACACCAGAAAGCTGGCCAAGGGGGGGCTGCTGAAGTCATTTCCTGAGGTCCTGATGGGAGAAGCATGACCCTCCCATTTCTTTAGAGGAAACCGAGTTCTCGCCTCCACCCTTTGTCCTGGGAACCGAGCAGATGGGGTCAGGGGACGCCATCCTGGGCTCATTTGGCATGGGAATTTAGAATCACGGGTGGACAATCGGGGTGCGTATGGGCTTGAGAGCTGCTTCACTGTGTGGAAAGGGTCAAGGGATTCCCTGAAAGTCAAAGTCAGCTGGGTCCAGGCAGAACTCCTGGGGCGCCCGCGTGGCTGTAGAGATGATGAATGGGCACAGTCTTCACAACGTGCCTGGCATTTTTTGTGCACTATCCTTGTGTTCTTAAGCCCCGTTGTATAAATGAGGCTCAGGGAGGTTGCAGGCAGTGGTGGAAGGATGATTCAGGCTCCAGAGGTAGGAGTGCAACCTGGGCTGATGCCAAAGCCTGCGTCCTGGTGTGTGTTTGAAGTCCCAGCAGCCTTCCTCTCCCCTGACTCTGAGGCCCTGCCAATCATTCTCTCTGTCTGTCTGTCAGAGCCTGGAATGCAAATCTCTGAGCTGTTACTGTTTATTCTGGGCCTCTATCAAGAAGCTAAAAAATAACAGTTTGTGTGTGGGCAAGGGGATGAGCAGATAAGGGGCAGTGAGGGGCATCTGAGAAGGGGCTGGAGAGCTGAAAGGAAGCAGGTAGGGGTGGGCTGGGGGTAAGGGGATGGGGGAGATGAAAGGGAGTTGGGAGTGGGGTGAAGGAGGAGAGGTGGCAGATAAGGGGTAGGGTGGAGGGTGGCCCATGGGGAATAAAGGGGGTGGGCATTAAGGGGAGAAGTAGAAGCAGATAAGAGAGAGTAGATGGAGGGAGACAGACATCGGGACAGACGTGGGGTTCGGAGGCTTCTGTTCCCAGACGGCCAGGCCTCTCTGGAGAATTTGGCGATCTTATTCTCTTTATCCTAAAAATGAGCTCCAGGCTTTCCCCAGGCCTGGACCCTCAGTTAGTCCACGGGGATCAGATTTCATGGTGGAAGAGGTAGGGGCTCGAAGGAAGCCTGCCCTGGTGTGGGCACTGCCTCCTCTGTCCAAAGGAGGGCTTGCTCCCTCCTTGTCTCCTTCCTTCTTTCTTTCCATCCTCACTTCACCCGTTCAGTAAATACACTGCTAAATTCTCTTCCAGGTTCTGGGGATGCAGTTAAGGTGGCTGTACATTCTGGCAGATGGAGACTGAATATCAGCAATCTAACAGATAAATAAGATGCTTTGAGATAACTACAGCTGCCATGAAGAAACTCGAATCAGGCACAGTGGCAGGGAGGGATAGATGGTGGGTACTTGGACTGGTCAGAGCAGGCCTTTGTAAGGAGATGACTTCTGAGCTGAGACCTATGGACAAGAAGGAAGTGGCCATGAGACTAAGGGAGCACAACCTAGGCAGAGGGAACACGGAATGCCAAGGCCCTAAGGTGGGAATGTGCTTGGCTTGTTCAGGGAGCAGGAAGAAGGCAAGTGGGGCTGGATTTGTCATGCAAAAGTGGGACTGTGGTATGATGAGGTTGGAGAGGTGGAGGGGCCAGAGCATGCAGAAACTTTGAGTTCAGATTTTATACCGAGAGTAAAGAGAAGCCTTCTAGAACCTCACTGGGACAGGCGTGGGGTGCATTTGGTCAGGTGGAGGCTCTGGAGTGCAGTGGAAAGAACCCTGGACTGGTCAGGACATCCAGGCTCCATCTCTGATGTTCCTCCCAAAGCACATTGTGACCTTGGATAAGTTGACTCCCCTCTCTGGGCCTCAGTCACTTACTTGTGAGCAGGGAGGGTGAGCTTCAGGGATCTCTAATGCCCACTCGGCTCTGAAGTTCCATAGACATTTGTTTCTCCTCACAGGTCCCTTATCTTAGCTCACGGCACCACTATTCTTCCAGATACTCATGCCCAATCTCAGAGTTATCTTGGATGTCTTCCCACATCTAATCAATTGTCAAACTCTATCACTAAACCTCCATAGTCTCCTCCTTCTCCCCATTTTCATTCCAAAAAATTCTTTACTTCAGGCTTCCCTCATCTCTGCCATCAATCACCACTACTTTCCAAACACTGTCATCAGGGTGATCTTAACACCTATTTCCAAGCAAGTCACTTTTCTGCTTAAAAGTCCTCTATATCTCGTCCATCAAATCTAGGTCATTTCCCCCAGCTTGCCTTCGAAGACAAATAAATAATGTAATTCTAACCTTTTCCAGGGTCTTCTCCCACCATCCCCCCCAACATACACCAAACCTTAATTATACCCGTCTGTTCAAACTTCCTTGAGCATGAACCACTTCTAGAGAATCTCAGCTTAAGTTTTCTCCTCTGCCTGGTAACCACACTCCAGTGCTGCTCAGTAAAGCCCATCCATACTTGGAATCTGAACTGAGCCTCTATACTCCCTGGAGCCTTTCCAGATGTGTACTAATCCATTGGATCTTAGCTCTTTCTTTCTCACACTCTCATTTTTTTTTTTTTAATCCTTATAGTATTTCTTATATTTCTTATTTATGTATCAATTCTTCTCCCAACCAGACTTGAGAGTTCCTGGAAGGTGGGCACTCTATCTTGGTCATCTTTATATTTTTGACTAGACTTAGTCTGAGAAGTTTCATAAATCTCTCAAACCTAACATAGCTAAAACAGGACCCCTGATTCCACCCACCCCCTTCTATCTCATTATCTGGAGCAATTCTGTTCCTTCCCATCCTCTCCTTCTTGGTAAGCATCATCATCACCCATCCAGTTGCTCAAGCTCCAAACCTAGGCATCATCCTTGAATATTCTTTTTTCCTTCTTCCCCCCACCCCAAGTCAGGTTCATCCACAAGTTAGCTCTACCTCCAAAATCCATCCAAAATGTGTCCACTTCTCTCCATCTACCCTGCAACCACCATATTTCAAGCACAGTCTTCCGTTCTCTTGGATTTCTGTGATGACTCCCAACTGGGCTCCTTGCATCTGCTCTCACTGCCCTGTACTCTATATTCCTTCTTGAAGTGAGAATGTTCTTTTAAAAGGTACATCACATCATGTCACTGCCTGATTTAAAACCTCCTGGCTTCCTATCACATAGAGTTACATGTAGACGTCTTACTCTACTTTCCAGAGCCTCACACATCTATGTCTCTATCCAA
The DNA here is from genome assembly GCA_029593785.1 of Cabassous unicinctus. NCBI lineage: Eukaryota > Metazoa > Chordata > Mammalia > Cingulata > Chlamyphoridae > Cabassous > Cabassous unicinctus. The sequence continues at coordinate 2,853 of JAQZBX010060627.1, read as the reverse complement.
ACCTCATACTAATCTTCCCAATGCTTACACCACACCCTTTGGCCCAGTGACTTTCTTTTCGCCAATACAGTAAACTTATCCCTGCCCCAGGGCCTTTGCATTATTTCCTCTACAGCATTGCCTTTCACCTGGCTGTCTCTTCTTGTAATTTAAATCTCAGCATAACTATTACTTCTTCAATCTGAGTTGCCCACCTAACTATTCTACTGTATCTCTCGACTTAAAATCTCTGAATAGTACATAACATAATCCAATTAATTTTTACCCCCTCTGGTTGTTTCCATTAGATTGTAAATAAACTCAATGAGATTAAGGACTTCGTCTATCTTAGTAACCATTGTATTCCTAGTGTCTAGCATAGTGTTTGGCACATAATGAGCACTTATTAATCCTCACAAAGTCCTACAAGATATTATCATCCCCATTTTTTCTACTGTATAATTGCTTGACACAACTTAGGCACACAATTTTGGTAATAATGATAATTGTTATTGTTCCTGTTTTTTCAATAATTCATGTAAAATGTTTGATATACTATAACCCTTACCATTTTCTTTTTTTTGGTCCAGTGTCACCTAACTAGTAAGACGCTGAGTAGGGCTCAAACACAGGTCTTGCTGCCTTTAAAGTCCATGCTTTTACTGCTGCATGGGAACTACTTGGGAGAATTGGTAATACTCTGGTGTATTTTGTTTGCTATTGATTAGCAAACAAAATACATATATATACATGTAAATACATATATATCTGGGGATATATCCACAGATGTTTTGTTATGCTTAGTGTTTGCATGATAAATATGTATATATATTTTTTTTCTTTCTTTTCCTTTTAACCAATGTGTGTCTTTGTATTTAAAGTATACCTCTCATAGTCAATATGCACTTGGATCTTGCTTAATTGGCAGAGATGTTTTTGCTGATTTTTTTTTACTATATTGTTTGGAGTTACTTTATTAGTGATTTCTCTCTAGATTATAATATATACTTCAATTTATTATCATAATAGCATGAAAAATTAATGAGAACTCCAGATTAATTATTTTGATAAGATACAGAAATTTTGCTCCAATATAAGTCCAAATCCTTCTTTTTCCTTTGTGCTATTACTGTCATATACATTACATCTATAATATTATAATTCAACAATTCATTGTCATAATTATTGCTTTATATAATCTTATGTCTTTTAAATAGTTAAGAGAAGAAAACAGAAAATTACATGCATACAGTCTTTTCTATTTTCCCACCTACTTACCATTTTTGGTGTTCTTCGTATTTTCATGTGGATTCTAGTTACCATTTTGTATCATTTCCTTTCGGCCTGAAGGATTACTTTTAGTATTTCTTATAAGACAGGTTTCTTAATAATGAATTCTCTGTCTTTATTTACCTGGGAATATCTTTATTTCATCTTCAACATTGAAAGATTGGTTTGCTGAATGGTTGACAGTTTTTTTTTTTTTTTTTTTTTTTTTTTCTTTTTTTTTTCCCTTTCAGTGCTTTGAATATGTCATTCTCTACTTTTGGGCCTCCATTGTTTCTGATGAGAAATCAGTCATTAATAATATTGTTCTTTCATAAGTAATTTTTCTTTTTCTCCTTTCAAGATTTTCTGTCTTTGACTTTCAACCATTTGGCTATGATGTGTCTAGTTGTGGATCTCTTTGTGTTTATCCCACAAGTAATTTGTTGAGCTTTTTGGATCTGTAGAATGCTTTCTTCCTACTTGAGAAGTTTTGCCCATTATTTCTTCAATACTTTTTTCTATTCCTTTCTCTCTTTTCTTTCCTTACAAGACTCCTATTACATGTATGTGTAGGAGAACAGCCCTGATGCAGTGCCTTATGTCCTAGAACATGGTCACAAAGGCCACATAGGCAAAGGCGAATGACAGTCTGACCAAAGTCTGGATGGAATGTCCTGCAATTCATCCTGGAATGAATGGAGAAAAGCAGACTTGTGGGGAGCTGCTGTGAGGAAATTTATCATTTATCATCTCCCCAACTTGCAGGAGACTTCTACAAGGCTGTCTCTCATCTATCCACCCCCCACCTTTGATTCAGTTGCACACAGGACTTTCTACCTTGACCTCACCTTTAGGGTACGGATGCAGGATTCTGCGTACATCTATAAACTAGGCTGGCTGTAGTTTACAGGAAACTTCTCAATGGAAGACCAACCCATTGCCTGAGCAACTGGTTATCTGGCCCCTCTGGCTTAGTGTCCCCCTATGGAACTAGGAACTAGGGACATTGGAAGCACACACTATGCTGACCTCATTTCTGTGTAAATAACAAACTATCTGAATCCATTTGGGCTTGTTGTTTCCTTTATGGCCAAATCCATGAAATTATAGTAAGCCAAACAAACAGCTCCAGGAGTGATAGCTGTAGTCCTGTTAGCCACTGTACTGTAGCTTTGAGACTGCTTGACAGTATGTTGGGATATTTGATGATGTCCTCCAGGTCTCTGAGGCTCTCTTCTTTTTTTTTTTTTTTTTCAGCTACTAGGGCCAGAGATTGAACCCCCGACCTCATATGTGGGAAGCCGGTGTTCTACTACTGAGCCACACTGGCTCCCCTAGTAGGTTTTTTCATTTGTTTGCATGTTATTTGTTTTTATACTTTTAGGAGGCACCAGGGACTGAACCCAGGACCTCCCATGTGAGAAGCAGACACTCAACTGCTTGAGCCTCATCCTCTCCCCATTTTTTCTTCAATATTTTTCTCTTGTCCTTCATATTGTATAATTTTCTGTTAGTCTGTCTTCAAGTTCACTGATTCATCTGTCATCTAAAATCTGCTGTTAAGCATCTCTAGTGAATTTTCCATTTCAGTTATTGCCCTTTTTT
>JAQZBX010060626.1:0-17273 GCA_029593785.1 Cabassous unicinctus | reverse complement strand
GGTATTACATCATTAAAGTTTTATAATAATCATTGCCTTGGTGGAAGAGTGCTATAATTTCTATGGACGATAGAGAGCAAATAATTAGTAAATTCGAATTGAGCCAGTTCTCTAATGAAATAGACATTGAAAAGAGCAAGTAGCAGAAAGTCAAGCAGAAAGATATCATTTATGTAAAAATTTTAAAAATTGCTTATTTATGGCTTCTTAAGTATGCAATAAATTTAAAAAACAACATAGGAATGGGGTGTCTCTCCATTTGAGTTCCTTAAACAGGCTCAGCTATCTTGACTCTTTGAAATTAAGTTATGCAGAAACTCCATTACCCAAGCTCAGACCAACACAGACATGAGCACAGAACCTTACTGGATCCCAAGAAAAGATATTTATTTTTTCCATTTTTGTCACCATGTATTCCTATTAAACACACAGAACTCAATTTTGTAATTAAAACAAAAACACCAGTAATTCTCTCCTAGGATGAGGAAATAAAGATAACACCAAGGAAGTTTACAAATGAAAAAAGATGTCAAACTAATTGAAATTTTCACCCTCCCTGAAATTTCTCTTAAAAAGCAGAGAAGCTGAATCAATGCTGCCACCTACCAGCCAGCCAAGCAAATCAGGTAGCATAAAGGAGCAAAACAGAGCTCATAGGCCCAGCCATCTGGTTACCCTGTCTAACAGCAGGCCACCTACTCCTTGCCTCCCCACAAAATACACAGCAATATATCTCAAACGATCCATCCTCCAGAATCCCAGTCCAATCATTGGAATACAACAACCCAAGTCTGGCCTGTGAAACAGGCTACTTCACATGAATCTTTCCTCTGTCCATTTTAAGGTCTGCTTGCCCAGTCTTATGGCCCAGCAGGGATGACACAGGAGAACATGGACACATCAGAGTGTATACACAGTAATTTTGATGTCTGTTGCCTCAAATACCTCCTCAATCATTGAAGATACCTTCTCCCATTGCAGACGATCAAGACCACATCCAATTCTGAAAGAGACAAAACATCTCCATTGGTTGTGATGAACATATCTAGGAAATTGCTCCTTCCCTCTTCCTTTAGGCTGAATCCACCCAAATCATAAAGACAGTTATCTGGTCTTATACCTATAGGCAGCCACAGTGGGAGTTTGGAAATCAATTCTTGTGAGTCACCCAGGGCTGTTTCTAGACAGCCCTAATGTCCAACAGCTGTCACTTCATTTTTGCCTAATACAGTACCACTTCCCAATTATTTAATGCTACACTTAGACAGGTATAACTCTGTAATGACATGGGAGACTCTTTATTCCTCTATGCCTACTAACAAAACTGGCTATGGATGACATGGCAAAAAGATGTCATTTTAAAAATACACTAATGTTCTTTCCATTATCTCATCTAATTCCAACTACTAAATCACTTGTTCCTCTAGTGTTCAGAAAGATTCGCAGATGAACACAGGTTAAATGACATAGGCAAGGTCTCCCTATTAATGAAAAAAATGGAGAAAAAAATGCTTAATCATATTCATAGTTCACAAAAACAAACTTTATATTCTGTTTTTGACTTTTAGTATTAATATAGTAACAACTTTGCTTTTACTACAAAAACATTACAATATTACTAATTATTATCCATAAATTACATTAGTTATATATATTTATAGTTATATATATTTATAGTGCCTGGAAAAAACTTTTTCAGGAGTAATGTTTTTATAACTTGTTGAACTGCATTTTCTGTAATTTTTTTTTATTTGAAATAAAGTTATTTAAAATAAATAAATTCATACCAAAAATTATAAATATACTAATGATAATGGAATGTTAAGGGGAAAGGAAAAAAAAAAAGAGGGACAAGGGAATTCAAGATAGCATGCAGAGAAATGCCAAGCTCGTGGCAATCCAAGAGTAAGGTCTTTGTAACATCCTGGTAAGAAGCCTGAATCAGCCCAAAATTATACTACCTGGCACCTTTCCTCCAAGATGTTACGTTATTGATCCTCAACATCCCTGGTGAAAAAAATTGCTAATTTCATATCACAAATGTGATCATTAAGTTCCTGAAGAATTGTGACTTTAAAATAAAAACTGTCTGATACACAGGCCATGAATATATTTAAGACCAGCCTAAGACAAAGGGATACTGTAGCCACATACATAAGTAACTTGGGACTTGGGACAAAACTGCATGCATGGTCAGCATCAACTTAACACCACCAGGGTGATAGGAAGAGAAGAGGCGACTCTAAGCCTATTTCCTGAAAAGGAAGCAAAGGGGTACTGGAGCCCCCAGTGTTATCCCCCAAGTTCCAAAATCACATCAGGGATGTATGCTGTGGCTACTGCTCACACTGATCACAAACAGGTAGGTAGTTTAAATGGTGGTGGTAATTTACAACTTTCCTGGCACAGGATTAACAGTTTTGGGAGCCCAGAAGTGGCCCAAGAGGAAAATCACAATTGCTCAGCCTTGGTTCTTTAGCATATAATGCTTCAGGAACAAGGCCAAGCTTCCCTCAGAGGATGCTGGGAATTCAACAAATGTGACAAAATAACAATGATTCATTCTTCCCACAAAGCAGCAAGGGCTGAGGCAGGTGCTTGTTTCAAGTTTATTATCCTAGTTCATTAGATCCAAACTAGGAAATAACTATGGCTTGGCCTGCAATTAGACAACTGGTTCACTGATGATTTTACAAAGTTTTTAAATTTGTCTACCTTTAAGTTCATAATTTGGGTTAGGGACAGTTTTTAAATCATTTGTCTTTGGGTAAGACAGTAAACCCCACTGTGATGGTTAGGCTACTTGGTCAGCTCGGCCAGGTAATGGTGCCTAGCTGTTTGGTCAAGCAAGCACTGGGCTAGCTGTAATACAAGGACATTTCATGTACTTTAATCATCAGTGAGTTGATTGCGTAGATGGCTGATTACATCTACAATCAACTAAGGAGACTGCCATCAGCAATGAGTGATGTCTTATCCATTCAGTTGAAGGCCTTAAAAGGGGACGTGATTTCAGCTTTCAGAGAGAGAATTCCCAGCGCTACCTCAGAAAGCCAATGTCTCCTGGGAACTCATCAAGGACCTTTATCGGAGCCCCTGATTTGCAGCCTGTCCTGTGTAATTTGGACCTGTGCATCACCACAGTCACATTAGATAATTTTTTATAAAATCCCATACTACTTATAGATTATCTCCTGTTGGTTCTGGTTCCCTAAAGAACTCTGACTAATACACCCACCAATCAATTGTATCTTCATTTAGAACCCTGGATTTTCTTGCCTGGGCATGGAGAGGTCGGTGACTCCATTCTGCAGACAATGGGATTTCATGGCCTCTAAGCTCTTCTGTAAGTTTTCATAAGTTGGCTTGTGTGAAGCCCTTTTCTTTGTGATCTGAGTGCAAAGAAACAATGCAAACTTTCATTGGTCCAAAACGATAGCCAATGAAAAGTCATCACAATCCCCCAACATTCTGATAATTGAAAGTTTTTTGTTGTTGTTGTTGTTTTTAATATATATATAATAATTAGTCTAGAGCAGGGATAACAAATGGCATGTTGCTCCTTCCACACCGTGTGGGGGGCCCTCTGGAAAAATAGGTCCTGAAAAACCCAGACACTGCCATATAATCATTCCCTGTCCTAGGAAGCCCATGAGATTAGCATGGCCTGCCCATTGTCTATTGTTTTTAAGCAAGGTAGGCAAAAGTCTTTGTGTCACTTCCAAGAGATACGCTGCCTAACTGTGACAAGGAAAAACCCATACTACCTGAAAATTCCCTGTTAAAAGTCTCCATTTACTTAGAAATCATGCTTGCTTGCCATTTCTCTATGTAAGAAAATAAAGAAACTGGTAGTGTCTCAAACAAGATAAAAAGATTGGAAGTCACTAGAGCCCACAATACCAGCCTAAAGGAGCAAGAATATCTCCCCACTCAGTTTTCTGTCTACATCAGGCTTGTAGTAGGTTAGCTGTAAGTCACCCACCACAATCACTAAGGAAGCCACATCTTTGCTGGCTTTGGACATTTGAAGAATTTTACCTTTAGGCAGAGAGCAAGAAAGGAGCTAGGTATTACTGGGTACTGCACTTGATAGGGAGATAATAATGAAAGAAAAACTCCTTTGGCCAGTCTGTCTTCTGAGACATTATTGTTTCTATCTTATTATGATTAAGAACTAAAGTATGGGTCCGGTTAAGAGGAAAGGCATCCCTAACTTTTGAGAGTCTTAAAACACATGACTATGGTGGACATCACAGTACTCTTTCCCACAGAGCTGGGATGCAGCCTCATGTTCCCGTGCAGCAGTGCTCCAGGTAGTCACTACCACTGGATCTGAGTTGGCATGACATCAGAAGCTTTCTGACACCCTTGGTCATCTAGAGTGGAGCATCATGATCAACACAAACACAATAGAGCCCATCTGTTCACCAATCCTTAGAACCTATTGAGAATTGGCCCCATCTTACCAAGTAATATATGTATCGCCCATCTCTCTTCAGAACAGCTACTTCTCCAGATTTCTTTTCTAAGAAAAATAGTTATTTAATGGTAGAAAGAAAAAAGAAAACTGAACAAGCAATTCCATTCTTAGCTATTTTAATCTTTACAGATCTGGTAATTTCCAACTGGGAAGAAAACTATTCTGTCTTCTATGAACACTATGCTCCTTATCAGCTTTCTTAAATACTGTATTCATTAACTTCCAGCTCTCTAATCATCATGTTTTCCTCATACCCTAATTCTCCTGCCCCTAATTTCCACTTAATTTCAAGCCAATAGACATTAAAGTTTTTATGTTTTAAAATATACAACATTTTTGACTTACCAAATGTATCTTCACTCAGTAATTATCTTTTTACATACAAAGAGCTTTGTTAAGCATTATAGGGAACATAGAAGTATAAAAAGGCTCCTAGTTATTAAGGGGTTTTCACACCAGATGAGGTATATTTACAAATAACTACAATACAAAGCAATGAGAAATTGCTTTTGTCTAAGGCTGAGAACAGAATCACCTGTGGACACTCTGATTCAGTAAGTCTGGAATGCAGTCTGATCAACTGTATTGTTTTAAAAGCTCCACATGATTATAATGCACATCTGTAGTTTAAAATCACTAATAAAATGTGACAGAAGGGGTCCTTAGGAAGAGATTTCTAAACTCCCTTTGAAGAATAAGTAAAGTATCAGTAAATAAAGGACCTTGAATATCAAGCTAATACCTATGGACTTTGCTAAGCCCTTCAGAATTATTACAGGTTTCAGGGACATGGAGTAATAATATCAAAGAAGTATTTTAAGATAAATCTAAAGATTTATGATAAAGAAGAGATTAGAAACATTTACAAGAATTCATGTTTGGTGTGATAAGCACATGAACTAGAGGCCATTCTTGTGGAAGAACAATTTTAAAAGCACTCAGTGTTTAGGGACTTCCTCTTTGAATGCATGTCTTGGTTAATAATTAAACTATTAGCAGGCCATTCAAAAGATGATCTACCCAGGGAAGAATATATCAATTGTTTTCAAAACTCACGTTGATTTAACAGTTCCTGCATCCCTCCAAATTTCTTCTTGAATAGGACAGCTATCCCAGCTCCCATGCGGCAATCCTCACTGATGCAGTGTGCTAGAGAGTCTGTTTTGGGGCCTGCAAAAAGGTCTCCTTTCACATACATGATCTAAAAAGTGGAAAAGAAAAGAACATGTCTTATTAAAAAAAAAAATACTAAGCCATTTCCCTTACACCATGCCTTCCTCCCACACTAGACAATTTGACAATTTGATTTAAAGCCAAATCTTCATAATTTATTTGAAGAAGTTAACTACAACTAATTAAAGCATGTATAAAAGGAAAGTGATGTATGGTCTTTGCCTAGGGTTGTATTAGCCTTTCTGAAGCAAATCAGCTGAGAGACAGAGAGAGAAAAGCAGTTCAATTATTGGTTTAATTAAAAAGTGTGTTTATGCTTTTGACCTCAATTATTCCGAATTTCAGTTCACCAATAATTTAATAGTTTTTACGCACTCTGCTTCCTTCTGGATCTTCATTAGGGCTACCGGCCATGATACCGAGTCGCGATTTTCAGGATTTAAATGTTTCTTCAGCTATGCGAAGGGAAAAGGAAGTTTAAAAAAAACCTTAGTCTGAGATATTATGTTGATTGCCTTGCCTATTCAGTTATTAAATTACCCCCCGCCCCCCAACGGTTATCACTGAAGGCGAATTCGCTCAGCCTCTAGGAAGTAATAAACTATTTTGCAGGAAGGAAGCGCTACAATGCTTAGGTTTGCAGTGACCCACTCTCAGTGCGCGCTTTGCTACAGCGGACCGCCGGGCCAGGAGAAGCAAAGGCGGTCCTAAGACACGCCTCCTCCTTTCCCCACGCCGCCAAGGCGGATTTAAGACAGTCTCCTTTCTCTGTACGACGCAAAAGTACTTCCCCAGTGGGTATGGCCCAAAAGAAAATAGGAGGGACCTGGGCACAGTCCCATTAAGCCGTAACCAGGGAGTGTACCGTCAGGAACGTACTGAACCGCAGCGGGGCGGGGAGCGGGGAGTGGAGGAAAAGCGGTCTCGAAAGGAAGGTTTACTTCCTCTATTTTTTTGGAGAGGGGGGAGTCTAAAGAAGCCTCCCATTCTGTCTCCTACCCTAGGGTGGGTCAGCGAGCACTGGGGTCTAGTGGAAGGGAGCAGGGAGACTCGCTCAGAGCCCCAACATACCAGGGTTCCCCTTCACCTGAAAAGGAGTCTGCGGCTAAGAGGTCCCCGCCCTGGGGGAAGGGCTCCAGCTCCGGCTCTGGTAGGTGGAGAGGAGCCGACAAGCCCAGATGCGGAGCCAATCCCGCCTCAGCCCCTGTTTGCACGCATCTAAGATGGCCGCCCACCACCCGGTGGCGGGCCGGAAACGAGCCCTTCTAGCTAGCAGAGCCTGTACTCTTTGGTGATGTCCGCCGAACTTCCGGCGGTAAAATCCGTGGTCTCCCGCCGCTTCCCAAGCATGCGTAACGAGAAAGCCGTCAGCGAGTAGGGAACAGCGGCGCTTGCGCATTAAACCCCAGGGGTGTGTCTCCAAGGGCCGCATAGGAGGGGTGGGCAGTTGGCGAAGGAACTAGTTAGCGCCTGCGTAGTACTATGTTCAGGGCGGTGTTTGTGTTGAAGCTTCTGGCGCGTCTAGAGAGCGCCTGCGTAATCCTTCGGCTGGGGGTCTTGGCAATCAGGGAAGTGGGCGTGGCTTCAGGGGACGCCTGCGCAATGCTCCTTTAACGGGGGTGGGGCCATCCCGGTGCCGGGGTTAGGGGGCGTGGTCTTATAGGCGCCTGCGCGGAGGCGGTTGGAGGGAGGCCCGATTCCCCTTTGTTCGAGTTCGCCATTTTGCTAGGCAGCGGCAGTGGCGGCGGCAGCGGCGGCTGGAGCCTCTGATTGGGTTTCGGGGTCCGGTACTGGAGCCAATCAGCGCGGGCAGCGAACCGGGGGAGCGAGGCACGGTGAGTGTGAGGAGCCAATATCCAGCGGCCCAGAGCCGGCCCCAGCGCCCCGATTGGCGGGTCTCACTGACCACTCAGGAGAGGCCCAGGCGCCCGTCGAGCCCGGGGAGTCGAGCTGAGCCTGGCCGAGCGGGGCGGCGGGCACCCTCGGCCCTGAGCCTGCGAGCGCCTCGGGGCGTTCCTGGCCAAGGCCTGCAGGGGGCCGCCCCGCGCGGGGATGGCGCCCCCGGGAGCAGGCACCTTGGGGTCCCGACCCTTGCATTGTGCCAGTACCAGTCGGGGAAGCGTCCCCATTCACCCGATTCTTAGGCTTGGGTTCTCGGGCCCCAGGCCTGGGGCTGCGCTTGTCTGTCACGAATGTCCCTACACTCTGGTACACACACGCGCCCCGGTCCTCGGCGGTTTCCTCCTCTTCGTTCCAGTCTCTTATACCCTCCCACGTACTCTCCATGCACCGGCCCTCGGGACTGGAAATCTGCCCCGACAAGCCCGAGCCTCCCAACCCTCCGTGAGCTGGGTCTTCCTGTCTGCAGCCCCCGTGGGCCGGGAGGGAAGCCTGGGGAAAACCCGCGCTGCGGCCACAAGGCCCCGAGTGCGGCCGGGAGAGGGGCGGATTCGCCCCTGTCGCTTCCCTGGTCGGGGGAGGGGGTCCGTTAGTTCGCCTGTTCCCCCTGCCCCGTCGTGCCCCTCCTCCCAGCCCGCTCGGCCCGGGTCCCCGGCCCGGCGCCGTTACCACCCCCTTTTGGCTCGTCATTTCCTCTCTTCCCCGCCCCGCTCGCCGGGGCAGAACCGCACACCTCCGTCTTGGAGCTCAACCAAGCGGTCTCACTTTCTTGCCCCGGCTGTAAGGCCGGTCCATTCGATGCCTGGAACCTAACTCTTAGAAGATTGATAGCGCTGCGCATTCTTTTTCCCGGAGGCCGCACAACTTCCTTTTCATAATAATTTTATCCATTGCTCATTCCGGGAACTCTTCCTCCCTTGAAAATGTACCAATTCTTTTTTCTCGTTCACCTTTCTATGTCGCTTTGAATGTGTCAGTCTTGACTCACTAAGCTCAGCCCCCGGCCATCTCTGTTCACTTTTTTCTACTATACCTTATAATCTCGCGTAAATGTTTTCTCTGCAGATGTTTATAGAAACTTTGAGTTTTGTGGGATTTTCCTTAGGCTCAGAGAAAATCTCCGTTAGCAATCAAGTATTGAACGGTTACCATGTGCCAGGCATGGATCTATGCCCTGGGAAGGGAGTGGGTCCCTGCCCAGCGGATATTGACAGACGAACAATTTATGTTAGTGGTACAATGGAGCCGAGTTCAGGGTCCTATGAAAGTACTGGTGTGTAAGCTACCAACAGCTTCTCGGTGAAGGTTTGACAAAACTGCCACACGTTTGAAGGGTGATGGGATTCTTTGGACAGGAAAGAATGGGAGAGCATTGCTGGAAGAGAGAAAAGCAAATACAGAGGTGCCAAGTTGTGCTGTGTATTTGAGGCAGAAGATAGGTTGGGTCAGTGGGCAGTACTAGTGAGAGTTTGGGCTGAAAAGCCCACCTGGTAACAGGCCTTGTATATCTTGCTATGAAATTTTTAGGAAACGTATTCTGTCTGGAGGTTCAAGTGGAAGTGATCTAGAACTGTATTTTTTTTCCAAGATTGAAAAACAAGTTTCTGACTTGTGCAGTTCTTTTCCCTAACAGTGTTTGACTTCTTTTGGGAAAGAAAGGTAGATTTTTCTCCTAATACTTGAAAAATTATTTTTACTCATGTGAAGCACCTCGTGTATTTCTTGGCACTCAGAGTAGGTCTTCGGTATATGGTGCTCATTTTTATAATCACATTTACTAAGGTCATACTGCTGATAAGTTTCAGAAGACTCTTAGTCTGGTGTTCTTTCTATTATTAAAACTTTGGGGACAGTTTTCTTTTCACTTTTTGGAATGAATTTGTCATTGTTGTCTAATTAGTTTTCTAAATTCATTTAATCCTTACGTTATCCACATTAATAGATGGGTCAGGCTGACTTTGACGATCTTAAAAACCATTAATATTTGCCTTTTGCATTGAAACATAGATATGTCTTATCATTTCCAAACCACTAAATGCTTGCTAGACATCTTTATAAAAAGATGGTCACATCACTTTGCTAAACACCTCTGTCTCCAGAAGAACTTCTCAGTCTTAACATTTGAGAGACGGTAGCCTGGCCTCTAACTATTTCTCCCAACAAGAGAAAGTTGCTGTTTATGTGCTGAAAATTTTCTATTCTGGTTTTTATGCTGCTCCTTTTACTTGGAGTACTTCACCCCTTCCTACATCCTTACATATCTAAATTCTTCTCACACTTAAGACCTTTTCAGAAGCACTTTTTTTCCTAAAGCCTTCCTTGATTTATCCCTAGCTGGAAGAAATCACCATCCTCCCAAGTCCCATAGTACTTTGGCTTTCTCTCAGGATTCAGTACAAGTTTTTACTCCTATACTAAACATCAAGATTCTTTAAAGTTAGGGTCTTGGTCAGAATTCTCCTTTTATCGCAAACATTTAAGGCTTTGTGCCACAGGGGTAACCCATTTGTGGAAAGAAGAAGTGAATTAGGAAACTCCAATCCAGAAATCTCCATAGGACAATGGAGAATCTAGACAGCCCTTTGTTCTTTAGCCTAGTCTTTGACACACACAGATCAGGACCTATTAGTAAGTTGTAAAATTAGTTTAGTGGGCCAATGATAGTAACTTTTAATAATAGAAGAGAAAATATAAGTTTAATGAAACGTTTGTTTCAGTTGCATGTTTTTGTATATATGTGTATGCTAAGTTGTGATACGAAATATTTCTTATTGTGGGTGTTAAAATTTTTTTTGAAAGCCACTGTTCTAGCCTATGCCAGGTGGTGGGTGTCAAATACGGTTCACTGGAGGGTTCACTGAAAGTTTAGGCTTTAAAATGTGTGTAGGGCTGCATAAAGTGAATTCCCAGTGGTTGGCTGCGTTTATTCAGCCTCTGCACCTTGAAAGAAGGGGAGAGTTTTAGGAAGAACATTCTTTTGCTAGCTGGAATAAACACACATTCTCGCTTTCTTTCTCTCTCAGAATTAAAAAAAGGGCATTCAAAACTTTGTGTTAGGAATAATAGACTAAACCTGACTGGCTTAATTTTGACAGAATCTTGAGCACTTGAGGAAACAATGTGTGAGATTGTGTATTGCAGTTCTGCTAACTGAAGCACATAGTAGTAGGAACATATGGCTTCCCTGAAGCCAGTTACTCTTGAAGTACAGCTTTCTCTATTAGCAGTCTCAGGATCATGCTCCCAAGCTTAACCACTATCTCATTAACATGAGGGACAATTGCTACTATATTTGAAGCTGCTTCCGTTTTTACCCTTCAAAATGTAGTCGATTTAAATGTTCTTAAATTGGGGCATTTGTTTTTGCCAGGATTAGGAAGAAAATCTGCATGATGTTATATTGAGTCATTTCCTATACTTCAAGTTGTATTTTAGTCTTATAAAATATAATTCCTGGAATTTAGTAGTCAGGGAAAAATCTCATAAAGAGTATTTTGAGGGGGTGAAATATAGAGGACATTCTTTCATGACCGTTATTTTTAAAGTCAACTTTCCTCCCCACTTTTGTATATATTTGAGTATTTCTGCAATAAAAAATTAAAATTATACTAAGGGTAGGGTCTTACTTCACATTCAGGGAATGTCTTAAACTTTTTTCAGAGAGATTCACAGCCTTACTCATTTAAAAATGTACTTTATATCTAATCTATAAATACTTTATTGTCATTAATATAATTCTTTTTTATTCTTTGGCCTGGATTCACATGCAAACTCCTAAACCTTCAAGACTGCCTAAGACTTTCTCCTTAGAGCTACTTAATAGAGTTTCTGTTAAGCAAAATCTTGTATTTCAGGTCTGAGTACTCTACCTCCTCAGTAATAAATCCTGAAGTATTAAATTGCTTACCATATGTAGCAGATTAAAGTGCATATACAGATCTGAAAATTAGGGTTAGATAAGCCTTGTAAATAAATGATTGTTTAACGAGTATTTCTGATATACAGTTGTTGCTCTGGTAGTATTGGAAGGTAATGTTGCTGCTAAGAGATGGAGTCCTAGTTAAAAATGATCCTGAACATAAACATTTCCTATTCTCTTATCCTGTTTCCTTGCAAACAAAGTACAGAGATAAGTTATCAATGTTAATTGTGTGGCAAGGCTTTTATTGACGGTCTCACCTTAGTGTTTCTTTTCCCAATCTTTCTAATAGGAGTGCACCTTGCAGTCTCTCCAGAGTGGAGCTGATTGTGGAAGAGATTCTAACTTGGAGGGACCATGGAGCAGTATACAGCAAACAGCAATAGTTCAACAGAGCAGATTGTTGTGCAGGCTGGACAGATTCAGCAGCAGGTATGGAAGTAAAACGGTTTTAAACATCACAGCAATGAAGCTAATGACAGCACCACTCACTTGGTTGGTATAGTACTCAGGGAAATTATTTGAGAGGTGCCAGATCTTGTGAAATATTGGATGTGGTGTCTTGTGCTGAAGTGTTTTTTGAAGATTGAATTTATTGTGATTTCTCTCATGTTCTCTATGTTTCGAACTCTATATCCGCTCCATAACCATACTTGGAATCTGCTATTCATGGGGGCCTGATTTATCAAAAATCACTCCTTTTATATTGTTAAAAGTAAAAACGTCTAGTCTTTTTTTCAGATGGAATTTTGTAGTGTGTGTTTTTTTCTGGATTCAAATTGGTTGTTTCTCTTCAAGTTAGTGTTTAATTAATGAGTGTTTAGCCACAACAGATACACCTATATAATCAGCTTCCAAGTTCTTTGATTTTGTTTTTTGATTTTGATTTTGTTCTTTGATTTTGTCCCTCTCAGTGCTTATTCTGAAAAGGTCTAGTTTAACATCAGGATAATACTTAGACATCTACCCTTTAGGGATAAGCACATATCAGGAGTGAATTCTCTGCTGCCAATTTATTCCAAATTAGGATAGGTTGCATTCTTGAATTTATGCACAGATTACATTTTCTGCTGCTTTATACCTGGGTTTATTGCAGTAAATAAAACTTCACTTATTTCCCCAGAAGAAAAGAAATTTAGTATTCTTCAATTTGTCTTTAGGCCACGATTGGTATCTTGGAATGTTTTGTTTGTTTGTTTTCCCAAAATGGAACTTGGTCATGTACAAAAGTGGGCAGGGCAAAGCAAGTTTTTATGGTAAGCTGTTCTATCTAATGATCAAAGGAAAAAGCTACTCTTGATTAAAAGAGATTAATTCTTTAAACTCCCTGGCTGGCTTTCCCTTCCACACAGCTGTTGTGGCCTTGGCAGCAACCTTCAGCTTCCTCCTTGTAGAAAGGAGCTTCCACAAAGAGCACTCCATTCAGATCTGTTCCTTGGTGGGTGAATTTTTGTTCCATCAGAACCTACCATTAGGAGATAAATTAAATTGAGTCACTGAAAACATTGCTTTGAAGGTAGTCCAATTGGTTAGAAATAATCTTAGTTTTGGGACATAAGAGCAATGGCCTGATGAATATGATTATGGCTCACAGTGCTTGGTTCTATCCTTCTTGGTGATTGTATATAAGCCCCAGAAATTCTTCATTGTAGCTTCAAGGCTGTTAAAAGCTGATAACTTTGTTTTTGTGAACTCATTTAAGAAAATAAAAAGAGCATTAGAATGACTGTCAAAGCAGAGTTCCACTCTGGGGACCAACAGCTAATATCTTTGATCCTGCTACCTTCAACAAAGCAGCTTCAGTATAGGGAGTCTGTACAGTTTGAAAGTTTTGTTTAGGGTGGGACTTTTGAAAGAAGACTTACCCCCTCTCCACAAGAGGTAAGGTGATCTCATGTTCATTTCCTTCCTGATACATTTCAAGTTCTTCCTGTTCCTGTTCTCAGCAGCAGGGTGGTGTCACTGCTGTCCAGTTGCAGACTGAGGCCCAGGTGGCATCCGCCTCAGGCCAGCAAGTCCAGACCCTCCAGGTAGTGGTGCCCTCTCTGATTCTCTGTGAGCACTGCATGAACTTCTTTTCTCTTCATGTCTGGTGCTGTTTGTGTTAGGAGCTCAAGTAGGAATGGCATAGTCAGTTGCATGTCTTTGATGCTGCTAACATGTCTTTAAGGCTAATAAAATGCCAGTTCCTAATGTTTCATGCAAAGTCATGTAGTGACCCCTGTATCAATTTCTGAAAACCACATTTGACTTGTGTGTTTCTTTGGGAATGCCTAGGAAGGAAACCGTACAAATGACAAGAAGAAATTATTACAAGCGGCATCAGAGCTCAAACTCTATAAATCATATTGCATGATAAAATTTCATGAATTATGTGTTATGTGTTATAATAGTGGAGAAAAAAATACATATGTATGTATATGTAAGTTAGCTAGGCTAGACCGCTTTATTTTTACTAAAAGGGCAACCCGGCTGCAAAATAATCATTGCACTTGGAAAGGTTTATCTAACTGCTGGATCTTGTTAATATCTTGTTAACTGCTCCTTTTTCATTGCCTAGGGAAATAATGACCTGTCTCACTACTGGATTTGTGAAGATTACCCCATGGCTCTTGGTTAGGCAGGGGTGAAATATGCTTTCTATAAGTCTTATGTGTTATAGTCTTTATAGAAATTCTTGGTTAACTAACAACAGTTCCCTAACATATAGCCATGTTAAGTATCTTAAATTGGAATTTGACCAGTTCCTATATAAAAATAGGAGTAGTAGCAATAGGCTCTGTGCCTGCAGATTACGTTCACTAAAAATCACCATATTTGGGGGGTATAGCTCAGGGGTAGGGCATTTGATTGCAAAATCACCATTTTTTTTTTTAAAGAAATTGGCACAGTTTGGGCATGCTTCCTTTTTTCTTCCATTGAATTGGAAATGATTCAAAGTAGGACCTAGAATGTGAAGCTGCCATCTTACTTTTATTGCTAATGCTGGTGAGCATCCTGCAGCTAACTACTCCTTATTATAATCATTTCATTTTGCCCTTTCAGGCACCCCTGCCACCATTAGTGTTTGATGATGATATACAGCCAATTCTGAACGTAGATTAGACTGAAAGAAACTGAGCTTGTCGCTGCTTCCAAACTGTATGCAGACCTCAGAGTTCAACAGCTTATTCATATTTTTCATGCTTGCATCATCTTATTGATATATAAAACAGTATTATGAATTATCATTAATCACTTGTGGAATGGGAATGTGTAACATGCACTTAACTGTATGGCTTCTTGTCTGATGCATGTGTCCTTGTACTCGTACATATGTTGTGAACACAGTGGGGTCCTTGGAGTCCCAGATCATTAATTGTGTACACATATAGCATATCGGTGAGGGAAGAAATTAAGGTGATGGATGCCTTAAAACTTTGTCTTTCCTATTTAAAGATTTAATTTAAAAGAAATGGAAACACTTTATGGAAATAACGGAAACCTTTCCTCGAGGGATCTCATTATTTGGGAGAATTTTTAAATAATTTTTTTTAAGTTAGTCATGTAATAAGTATTCTGCAAAATCTGTTCTTGATACAGCATTGGTTTAGCAAAGGGAATTTCATTTACAATGGGAAATGATAGAAGGAGAAAACATAAGCAAATTTGGCTGTAAAGCCCTTAAAAGTAAAGTGAAGTTTCTCCCAAGACAATTTAACAAAACCTAGGATTATAATGTTCTTGCTGATTCTGATACGTTGGTGGTGGTAATGGCAATGATAGTGGGAGAGAGTACCTGAATATCTAACTTACACATCTAGGACACATTGATCTTTTAACTAATTGCTCTTTTTTGAACATACTTTTCCAAAGGCATTAGTGATGAACTTTTTTGCCAAATAATAATACAATAATCCCTCAAAACAAAGATAGAACCTGAAAATGAAAGTTTGGGTCTTTTAATTTTTTATTCTCTTGATCATCTAATGATCTCTTGATCATGCCACTCTTTTTTTTAACATTCCTTCCCCCCCCACCCCCTTTTTTTTTTTTAAATAAAAACATACATTTCTCAATTAAATGTACTGGATACATATAAATTATTTTTTTAATCATATGCTATGTTAACACAATGTATTTGGTTCATAGTAATGCGGTCATACAGTATTTGTCCTTTTGTTTCTGGCTTGCTTGACTCAACATAATGTCCTCCAGGTTCATCCATGTTTAACAATCCTTTTTGGCTTCTAGAAAGCATTCTATTAGCTAGGTATTTTTATATTGGGACTCACAGAGCACTTGGGATGCCCTGACTTTGAGACTAGACCTTTTATTCATTGGAACTTGAAAGTTGGAAGTTTTATTTGTACACTTGACTGCTCTGTGTAATTTCAATATTTGTCATTGCTTCTGTGAGAGCTAAACTATGTAGACATTGCCGGGTCCATTGTGAGGAGCTCCACCATGGTGATTGCAAACTAACCAGAAAATACTTCCAGGCTGTCTTTAGTAGTAGATTATTTAAGCAATAAATGTATCTAGAATTCTCAGAATATGATGAGGAGGGTGAAAGGTGTACATTTCATTTATGCTTGAAAGACTATGGGAGAAAAGGTCCTCTATAACAAGCTAGCAGAGCTGCTTGTTTCTCAGCCTCCTGGAGTCCTTGCTGGGCCCAGTTTGATATTCTCCCTCCAGGTTATTTAGAATTTGCATTTATCCACCATCACTTTTCCCTCTTATTGCCTCCTCTCCAGTCCTTACTAGACACCAGATATTGGTCTACAAAGGCAAATAGC
Source organism: Cabassous unicinctus (assembly GCA_029593785.1). Lineage (NCBI taxonomy): Eukaryota > Metazoa > Chordata > Mammalia > Cingulata > Chlamyphoridae > Cabassous > Cabassous unicinctus. Next base: position 1,018 of record JAQZBX010060626.1, on the reverse strand, counting down.
CTTGATGTTGTGACTAAATGTTTGTCATGGATTTAGTGTGTTTAGTGATAAATACACTTCTATTTAGAATTCCAAAGACTCTGACTATATCCCATTATAATCCAACCTTAAACTGTTTAACTTGACATTTAGTTAAAGATAGCATAGATATTGGAAGAAGGTAATTTGAGGACTTTTAGGGTCTCTCCTACCTTTTCCCCCTCTAGCAAGGCAGCAGAATAGTTCCAGTGATTGTCTTTTGGTAAAAGCCTTTTTCCATTTTATGTTATTTCATTGTTCTTATTTTATTACATTCTAGGTCCAGGGGCAGCCATTAATGGTGCAAGTCAGTGGAGGACAGTTAATCACGTCAACTGGCCAACCCATCATGGTCCAGGCTGTCCCTGGTGGACAAGGTCAAACCATCATGCAAGTACCTGTATCTGGGACACAGGGTTTGCAGCAAGTAAGTGTTATAAGAATACCAAAATAGAAATTTTAAAGGATAGATTGTTGCCAACTGTTTGACAATTAATAGGCATTTAGTATCCCATCCCTAACCCCCATTTAGTTGATTTTCCACCTTTGGAGTTCTAGTGATAACAAGCAGAACCATATGGATGACATCTCTAGTAAAGACTACGATATCAGGCTTGATCTTGAATCAATATAATGAATATAAAGGGGTGAAAATCTAGTTTAATAAAAGTAATTTAGGGAAGCGGGTGTGGCTCAGTGGATAGAGCCCCCGTTTACCATATGGGAGGCCCGGGTTCGCGTCCTGAGGCCTCCTTGTGAGGGCACGCCGGCCTGAGCGGTGCGGTGGGCTGATGCAGCAACCTCAAGGCAGGAAGCGGGTGTGGCGCAATGGATAGAGCACCCGTTTACCATATGAGAGGCCCCGGGTTCGCTTCCCGTCACCTCCTTGTGAGGGCAGGCCGGCTCGCGTGCGGCAAGACCTCACAGCAAAGGGGAGATAAGCAGACACAGAGAAGACACGCAGCGAATGGACACAGCAGCACAAGCAGCAAGGGGGGGG
>JAQZBX010060625.1:0-17268 GCA_029593785.1 Cabassous unicinctus | reverse complement strand
ACCAAGTCTTGATGTTGTTTTCCTACATTTTCTTCTAAAAGCTTTATGGTTTTTGCTTTTATCTTTAGGTTTTTTATTCATTTTGAGTTAATTTTTGTATAAGGTGTGAGATAGGGTTAATCTTTATTTCTTTTGGCTATGGATATCCAGTTTACTCAGCACCATTTTTTGAATGGACTGTTCTGCCTGAGCTGGGTGGGTTTGACAGGCTAGTCAGAACACTTGACCATAGATGTGAAGGCCTGTTTTTTAACCATCAACTCGTTTCCATTGGTCTATGTGTCTGTCTTTATGCCAGTACCATGCTGTTTTTACCACTGTAGCTAGGTAATATGACTTAAAGTCCAGAAATGAGGGTCTTCCAACTTCACTTTTCTTTTTCAAAATGTTTTTGACTATTCAGGACCCCTTACACTTCCAAATAAATTTGATAATCATGTTTTTCAATTATTTATAAGATGCTGGTGAAATTTGTATCGGAACTGCATTGAATCTCTACACCAATTTGAGTAGAATTGACATCTTATTATTTAGTCTTCCAATCTATGAGTATAGAAAGTTCTTCCAATTACTAAGAACTTATTAAAAATTTCTTTTAACAATGAGTTGTAGTTTTCTGAATACAAGTGCTTTACACCTTTGGTTAAGTTTATTGCTAAATATTTGGGATTAATCTGTCATATTTTATTTTCACCACTCTTTTGACACTTTTAGTTACTTTTTTTTATATAATCTTCATTTCTAGACTCTCTTCCAGGTCTCTCTTTCCTGTGTTTTCTTTTCAGGCTGTAGCACACATTTTAGTATTTCCTGCAAAGCAGGTCTCTTGGTTACAAACTCTCAAAATTTCTGATCATCTGTTAATATTCTAAACTTGCCCTCATTTTTGAAAGGCAATCTTGCTGGATATAAGATCCTTGGCTGGAAGTTTTTCTCTTGCAATTACTTAAATATATCATACAACTGTCTTCTGGCCTCTGGTTTCTGGTGAGAAATCAGCACTTAATCTTATTGGGTATCCTTAAATGTTTTGCACTGCTTTTCTCTTGCTGCTCTCAGAAATATCTCTTTGTCTTTGTCATTTGACATTCTGATTATTACATGTCTTGTAGTTGGTCTATTCAGATTTTTTCAGATGGGAATACATCGTGCTTCTTGGACATGGATATCTATGTACTACAATAGGGTTGGGAAATTTCCTATCATTATTTCTTCAAAGATTCCTTCTTCCCCTTCTCCCTTCTCTTCTCCTTCTGGGACACCCATAGCATGAGTGTTTTCATGTCTCTTGCTATTGTTTAGTTCACTGAGACCCTGTTCAAGTTTTTCAAATCTTTTCTTCATCTGTTCCTTTGTATATTCATTTTCAGAGGCCATTTTTTCAAGCTCACCAATCCTTTCTTCTGTCTCCTCAAATCTGCTACTATATGATTCCAGTGTATTTTTAATTTTATTTATTGCACCTTTCATTCCCATAAGATCTGCTTTTTTTCTATGTAATGTTTAAAATTCTTCTTTGTAGTCATCCAATGTTTTCTTAATATACTTTATTTCTTTAGCCGTCTCAAAGAATTTATTAAGGAGACTTGTTTGAGCATCTATGATTAGTTGTCTCAAATCCTTTATGTCATTTGGAGGCTTATCTTGTTCTTTTAACTGGGTCATTTCTTCTTGTTTCTTGATGTGGATTGTAATTTTTGGTTGGTGTCTTGGCATCTGGGTTACTAGAGTATTTATTCTGGGTGCAGTTTTTCTCTTTAGTTTACAGCTTCCTGCCCTTTCCTTCTTTCTGGTTGTGTAGAAGGAGCCAAGGATGTAGATGGTGCTATAAGCTATGGAGACTCAAGCTTCCCTCAGTGCCCCAAGGGCAGATGAAACTTTTCCTAACTTTCCCCTTTGCCAGCAGTAGGGACAGCGCCACAGCTTTGTGGAGTAATCCAAATCATACAGACCTAGACTGTAGTTGCCCAGAAAGACTGATGAAACTTCACACGCCTTTCTCCCTGCCTAGGGCAGGGATACTGCTGCAGGTGTGGGCAGCAATCTATGCAGTGCAGGTCCAAGATGCATTCAGTTGCCCCAGTAGACTTCCAATTATTTCATCTGTGCCAGTCAAATGTTCCTGAAGATACCTGAATAGGCAGTTGCAGGGCCTGCCAACTTGCTCCCTGCTAGAGGTGCAGCTGAAGCCTAAGCCAATCTGAGTGAAATGAATCAGTCTCTACCGTCACTATGATTTTCAGTAAGCCTGGCTTCCTCTCATGCTGGGGGTGGCTACCCACCCGCTTCAGACTAGGACAGGTTCAAACTTTAGCTGTTCTTAGGGTTATACTTTAACCAGCCGAATTGACTAATCATTAGCTGACTTTGGTGGCCAACTGTCTCTTCATCCTCTGTTTTGGGGAAATGGAGCTTCCAATTCCTGCCACAGAATAACTCCTGGGGTAGATTGCGCCACCAAAGTAGGATGATGACCGGCCTCCACGGTGTGGCCTGTTATTTCCCAGAGAGGCTGGTGCAGCTCCTCCCAGCTTCCTCCCTGTCTGAGGTGGGCCTGGAGCTTAGGTTAGTTAGAGCTGCAATCTGATCTAGATGGAAAGAAGTCGGTCCTACCAACACTGTGATTTTCATTCATCCCTGCTTCCCCTCATGTCAGGCACGGTGTAAGGATGGCAGCCACCCACCTCCTTCTGACTTGGACAGGTTCAAACTTTAGCTGTTCTTAGGATTATATTTTAGCCCACTAAATTTATTAATCAGTAGCTGAAGTTGGTGCCCAGTCGTCTCTTCCTCCCCCATTTTTGGGAAGCTGAGCTTCCAATTCCAGCCGCGGAACATCTCCCGAGGTGGTTTGTGCTGCCAGTGGAGGATGTGCATTGGCATGAAACGCTCTACTTACGATCTTCTCTGCAGATGGGCCGTCTCCTAATTCTAATCTTTCAATCATGCTGCAGGATGCACTTCTGGTGTCCTGGAGCTCCCAAACAAGTCCTTTATTTAGCTCTGGGTGATTACTAACTGCCCTTTAGGAGGAGCTGATTCTAGGAGCTCTTAACTCTGCTGCCATCTTGCTGGTTGTTCATTTTTTAAATTTTGAATTCAGTTTTCATTTACTATATTGGAAGTAAAATCAGGCTTACATTGACTAGAAAAATATTATGATGTCTTCTAATTACGGTTATTATATTAAAAGAGGTTTGTTTCCAAGGATATTAAAAGAGTAAATTATTGTGGTGTCAGGTGGTTGTTCATGCAAAGTTTGTTTAAGGAGATTAATTTGGATAGAATGTAGCTTAAGAAAAGACTTTATTCTTTCCCTTATTTTAGCTATAGTATCAATATCATTATGATTTAGGGTTGACTTCTAGCCACATCTCCATCAGTCAATACCTGGTTAAGTGGAATATAAGCTCTTTGTATCCCACATCTTTTTCCTCCCACTCCATAATCCTTATAAGAAAACTAATAGATCTTACCATGTGAAAGATCTTGCAGTAAGTACTTGCCATGAATTATCTGGCTGGAAAACATATCCCCTAGTATTTCACCCCTTTCCCACTCCATCTTTATTCCCCAGTCCTCCAAATTACCTGGATAAGACTACTTGTTTGTGATTTTCACTTTGAGCATCACAGCCACTGGAAAGTCTTTAAAATTTCTAATATCTGTGCTGACTGCTTCTCATTTGTGCCACCATAATTAATAACAGTTAAGTGTATCTTAGCACTTTGAGAAACTAAGGTTGTTGAAATCAAACTTTTTAATTGTGCTGTCTACTACAATTAACACAAGCCTAAACTTATACTCAACACTTAAGAAATACTGTTGTATTAATACATTTTCTGATACATTCATAGCTTTCTTCTATCCCTTCTGTCTTATTTGAATTTCATCTTGAAATTTCCTTGTTACTGATTTTATTTAAATTTTCATTGAGGTTTTTTTGCTTTTGTTTATGTTTTTGCATTTGTATTAGCCTTTCTGCTAGTGAATAAAGTCATAGCATGAAACTATCACTCTCTCTGATTATGTTATTACCTTCTTTCTTGACCAAACTGTTCACCGGCACCTTTTCCTTGCTTTAGCTGCCAAGCAGATAAGTAGTTGTATGTTTGTTCATGATTATTTCTGTTTTCGTGAGGAATCTGTCAATAAGATATTCAAAGCAGAAGTCAAGGAAGTTGCATATCTGAACACATGATTTTTACGTGCTATCCTTTTAAAATATATTGTAAATATTTTTACATCATGATAATGAGAAACACACTTAATTTTATTCCATTTGATTTCAAACCACTACTTCATGTAACACCAGATTTTAAATTTCTTCACATTTATAAATTCATGTTTTTCAAATTTTCATCCATATTAAAATAGCTTTATGAATGTAGAGGGAGTTTTAAACCAATTTTCACAACATTTTTCTGCATTTTTTTTTAGAAAATAGAAAAAGCATGTTTATACATATCTGCAAAAAGCATATTTTTATAAACATTATTGCATAATTCTTTAACAACTTTATAATTGCATCCACACATAAAGCCCTAGTTTATCATGTGCTTCTTTCCTCAATATTATTGACAGTTTTGTTTGATACAGGTTTTGTGCCATTGCCTCTTAATTCATACCATGGAATTGTCAACTGTTCCATTTACATTTAATACTTATGCTAGGAAACTGGATTTCATCCTTGTCTTCTTCAGATATGTATTTTTTCTTAATTTTTACTATTTATGCATCTTTGACACATCTTTTCATAATACTTTTAAAAGTGTTTAAGAACTTCCTAATTCTTGATTTTTTTTCTCACCTATCATAAAATTTACTAGCATATTCAAAAAATTTTTATTCTTTAATTAGTATCTCCAAAATTTGAGTTTCTTTTATATAGGTGAATAGAAACAATTTTCTTAACAAAACACAATTAGTTCGTTATAGGGATTTGTGTTAGTCAGCCAAAAGGAGTACTAATGCAAAGAACCAGAAATCTGTTTACTTTTATAAAGACATTTTATTTGGGCTGAAAGCTTACAGTTACAAGGTACTAAAGAGTCCAACTCAAAGTTACTTCCATACTAAACTCCTGCCACATATTGAAGCAAGATGGCGGGTGATGTCTGTGTGGGTTCAGCCTTCCTCTTCCTCTTCCTCTTATTGCTCTGTGGGCACAGCTTCTTCCAATCTCAGCTGTAGGCTGGGGGCTTCATTTCTTTCCAGGCTCAGCTGCTCAGTTCTTTTCACAAGGTCTATTGTAGACTCTCAGGCTCATCTCTCTTCCTGGGGCCACACAATCAAAGTTTATTGCTCTTCCGTGTATGTGGTGCTCTCTATTCCTCTGTGTGTATCTTATTCTGTGTTCTCCTTGAGTGACTGTCCATTATATAGACCACAAAGGAGGTGGGGGCTTAAACTGAGTTTTCCTAATGATGTGGTCAAATCAAAGCCTTAATCTTGATTTAATAATGTAAAAATGAAATCTTAGATTTTAATACAATCAAAGGGATATCATGCCCAGAAGAACAGGCCAGTTTACAAACATAATTAATATCTCTTTATGGAATTCATAAATAATATCAAACGTACATTGTATGACTGGTCACTTCAATTAAATCCCCAAGGTTAATGTCACCATCAATAGGAAGGAGGAAAGTCAATGGTATTTTTGAAGGGCTGTGACATTCCATAGAACTATAAAGGATGAACCAGAATAACCACAATAGATAAATTTACTTGAAGGGAAGGTCAATTTTCAGCATTCCTACATCCTTCAATCCACTTCTCTTCAACCCAGAGGCTTCTTGAGTAGTAATACATGGTAACGTGCTCTTTCCTATATCCACTTGGTGTACCAAATACTCTTCATTAATTATACTCATTAACATTTCTAGTTTTTAAAAGGCAAAGTTTAAGAAAATAGTTGAATTTTTCAAGGGTATTTGTATTCTGAATAAAAATATCCAGCTTAGCTAATTTTGTTAATAATTATTAGCTAAAAAGTCATATGGACAATTTTAATGTAGATAGTCTTTTTTTGTTGTTTGTCTTTTTGTCAAATTGTGAGGGTGTGGAAGAGGATGCTTTTAATTGTATATAAGTTCAAATTACCTTTATGTAAACTATCCAAAGCATGATTTGAAAATATCCCATTGAGAGATCTGTGAATTTTTATATAAAAATTCAAATAACTAATTGCATCTGATTTGGGTATATCGTGCCAATTGTGCTTCTCACAGGAAGTCTTCATATAATTCTTCCAAAGATGAAAGTAAATTAAATCACGGACACTGTATGTTATCTTCTGGGAGTTAATAATACTTTCAGCTGATTCTTAATGACAATAATCATAAAGGCTAATTTGATGAAGAAGATCCTGTTAGCAAAAGATCCTGTGGGATCTACTTGTCTGTCTGCTTATGACCACCTCTTGCCCTCACCCTTGCTCTGGGAGGCAATAAAACTCTTTGAGCTTTTTCATCTCAGAACACTGGGATGATTTTCTAATCAAGGAAACTTCAGTCCCTTTTATGCCTAGGAAATATCATCTTCTCTCCTTGGTTGAAAATAAAATATTGTTCAAATACTGACCAATCTGGTTTTGAAAGAGTTGATATTATAACATTCTGGAGAACATGAGGTACCTTTCCACTTACAAGATTTGCATGTTATTTATTTGTTAAACCTGAAACTAAAAAATAACAAATAGGTCCTTGGTGACGCAGATTCAAAAGTCACTAATCAATCATCTTTCTAATGAATTAGGGCAAAAAGCCTGAAAGATGCAGAAGTAGGGACAGTGTCATCAGAGTCACAAGATGCAACAGTAACAGCAGATACAGGCAAAGATGCTATGGTAAAAAAAAATCAGATGGTGAAATATAAACATGCCATTCCTGAATTTTTTCTTACCATATAAAGCAGTTTCAATCACAAGAATTTCCCACCTGCTTTCCCCAAGATCATTTATAAATAACAATAACAGAATAAGAAATATTTGAAAACTCAAAACTAGCAATAATATTTTGCAGTATAGGCATAAGTATATGAATATTTAAGAAACAAAAATACTCTTGATATTATTTATATTTATAACTTGCTTTTTTACCAACTTGCCTAACCTATTATCATATCAAGAATCACAGAGTTGCATAATACATAATATTTATTTTTAGTAATTTTTAGTATTCCATTAACAATTAAAACAAATCTATTAGTTTTAAATATGTGTGCAATACTCACTGTTATTTTAAAATGACTTCATAGTAGTAAATTGCATGCCTCTATCATATTCTCTATAATTTTAGTTCATTCTGCCTTTTTAACAAATAGCAATTGTCAGGCAAAACACTTAGATAAATTTTTAGAAGTGGGAATTTCTAGATCAAGATATATTTACATTTCATGGATTCTCATTGAAATTACCAACATGGCCTCAAAAAATTTGATACCAAATTATACAGTCAAATTTTGTTTGAGGACCTAGTTTTGTATTTACATTCAGTTTACTATTTATGACTGTGTTTAATGGTCATATATAATTTGATTTTTTCATCAGTGTCATTTTTTAAATTTTGTTCTTAGATTATTTTTGGTTTATAGAAACTCATATTAGTTATAAGTATTATATTTAGCTTTTTTTTTCTAAATAGCTCTCATATTTCCATGTTAATTCCTAAGTCTTTTATAAATCAATGTTATTTTAACTGGTTCATACCTTTTAAAAAGAATGATATTATTTTTGATATTAATTTCATACCTTTCTACCTGTATATAATTTGGTTACCTCTACAGAATTTACCAATTTTACTGTTGTATAATATAGTAGTTGCCCTTAATATTTAAATATAAATATTTGACTCTTTAAATCAACGTGTAGATGTGGTTTCTCTTTTTATCTTCCTCTCAAAGGAGAAAACATGTTTATCATTCTGTTTTCTTTTTTAAACAGTTTTTGTTTTCTGCCTTTTCTCCCTTTTTCACCACTTCTTAAGATATAATCATACGGTGCCTTATATCAGGATCATTAGACATTTTCCTTCCTCAGTAAACTTAATTTTGGATGCTATCATATATATATAGTATTTCTATCAAGGAATGTATACTTTCTTTTCACAGTGATTACTCATTTTGATGTTCACTGTTGCTTTACATTCTCCATATTATTTCTTTGGATTCAATCATTGCAATTTTCTTTTCTTAACTGACCACAAGCTCTAGTACTTTCTTGAAATTTGGGTTGTGAATGGCAACTATTTTTGCCTTGCAAATGGTTATTTTGCCCTCACAGATGAATGATTTTTTGCTTTCTTTGCTTTGTTGAAAATCTTTTATCCAAGGAATTTAGAGATTGTGTGGAAAGAGATAAAGAAAAAGACAGAGAGGTAACAATGTAACAAATCACAGCAAATAGGTTAAAAATGTAGCAAGAGAGTAGATTTAAGCACAATTAAAGTCAAAATTAGAGGAAATATAAATATGTTAAGGGTTTTCAGACTGTAGAGAAAACAAAATCCAACCATATGCTGTTTATCAGAAACTAATATTAACAATTTACTGTACAAAAGAGATGCTTTATATATGTACACAAAATTATTAAAAATCTAAAAAATTATGGAAAGATATGTTGTGCAAATATAAAGAAAGCTTTAATAATTATACTCTTATTAGACAAAGAAAACTTAAGCAATAGGCAATACTTCTAGAGATAGAGAGAGATGTTTCATAATGACAAAAGAGTCAATCTAATAAGATATAAGAAGTGTAAATTTGTAAGCATTTTCTAATATAGGTTCAAAATCTATAAAGCCAAAGGGACACTAATAAAAAAGGAAATCAACAAATTCACTTACATTGGTGGAGATTTGAACACATAATTCTCAGGAAATTACAAAAGGAAATAAAAAATCAGTAAGGGTAGAGATGATTTGGTAACTTGATTTTATAGACATATTTAGAACATTAATCTTAGCAATTGCTGAATATATATTGTATTCATGTATACATGCAACATTTACTAAAAGACTCCATATGCAAGGCATTAATAAAATGCTCAGTATTTCTAAAGAATTAAGGTATTACAGAATAGTTTTGACCACAGTGAATTAAACTAGAATTCAATAATAGAAAGATAAATATGGAAATTAAGTAACATGTTCCAAACTAACATGAATCAAAGAAAAAAAATGACAATGGAGATTAGAATGTATTTTGAATGGAATAACAATGAAATCTGATATATAAAAATTTGTTGAATTTGGCTAGAGCAATTTATAGAGGGCAACTCATATTTTTAAGGATGTATTTTAGAAAATATGATATGATGAAAATCTGGTGCCTAAATTTACATTTTAAGAAGCTAAAAACAAACAAATTAAAACCAAATAAAATAGAAGGATGAACATAATAAAAGTAAAAGCATAAATCAATGCTATAGAAAACAAATATAAAATAAAGAAAATAAAATTAAAGAATTGTTTTTGGAAATATTAAATTGAAAACTTCTTGCATGTGGAGACAAGAAAACACAATGAAAAAAAATGGAAAATATCAAATAAGGAATGTAAAAGGAGATATCACTCCAGAACAGACACAGACTAAAATAATGAAAACATTGTGAAGAATATTAAGCCAATAAATTTGGCAATTTACATAAAATAAACATATACATTGAAAAACACACCTGAACAAAACTGAGGAAAAATAATAGGAATATGCCAATGTCTTTTCAAGTCATTAAATCTGTAATCAATAATATTCACACAAATAAAATTCGGTCCTAGATGGCTTCACTTGTGAATTCTTCCAAACATTTTAAAAAGAAATAACACTAATTTTATTTCTTTTCTTTTTTTTTTTAATTTTTTTATTTTTTTAAAGATACTTAGATTATACAAATGTCATATAAAAAATATAGACAATTCTTATATGCCCTGCTCCCCACACCTCCCACATTTTCCCACATTAACAACATCCTTCATTAGTGAGCTACTTTCACTGCAATTAATGAACACAGTTTGGAGTATTTTGACTAAGCAGTGGATTAAAGTTTACATTGTAGTTTACACTCTCTCCCAAAAAATTCTGTATGTTATGGCAAGATTTCTAATGGCCTGTATCTGTAAGTGCAATGTCATTCAGGACAATTCCCAAAAGTCAAAAACCGTAAAAAGTGGCTCTTCTACATACTGGCAACATAAAAAATTAGAAAATGAAATTAAAACATAATCCATCTATAATACCAACAATTCATTGTCTAATAAAACTACCAAAATACCAAGTTATATGTCTATCAATATTGTGCAAGGCTTGCCTACATTTAACAATCTACAGCTATGAAATAGTTTTGGAAGAAATTAAAGAAAACTTGAATGTTGGCAGGGTAGGAGGTGGAGAAGTATGCCATGTTTTTATGGATTAGAACTCTCAGGAATGTAAAGATGTTAATAATTCCCAAACTGACTGGTGGATTCAATGTAATCTTAATTAAAGTACCTAGTATATTATTTGCTTTTTAAATTTTTCATGAAATTGCCAGGGTGAATTTAAATTTTTATGAAAAACAAAGGGCTGAAAAGAGTTAAGGGATTCTTGGGGAAGTAAATAAAATAGTTTGAATTACATTGCCAAATATGAAAACTTATAATAAAGCTACTGTAAATAAATCAATGTCTTATTGTTTCAAAGTTAGAGAAACACATCCATCAATGGAATTAAATGATGAACTCCAAAAAAGATTCATTTATGTTCCCTCAATTGATTTATGGCAAGGTTGTCACTGCAATGCAGTAGGAAAGGATGATCTTTACAATTAATAATGCTGGGTTATTTGGATTTTCATATAGAAAAATGAACATTGTTCCTTACATCCCACCATATGCAAAATCAATTTCAGATCGACCATTAAACATAGCTTGTAAGAAATAAAATGAAACTAATAGAATATAACATAGTTAAGTATCTTCACAATACAAGGTTAGGCAAGGATTTATTAAACAGAACACAAAGATCTGTATCACCAAAATAAATGAAATGATGAATTGGACTTTATAAGAATGAAGAACTTTTGTTTTTCAAAGACAACATAAAGAATGTGAAAAAGCAAGCCACAGATCAGGAAAATATTCAAAACATACACATGAAAAAGGACAACTATATAGGATATGCATAAAACTTCTAAAAATAAGTTTATAAATGAGAGACAATCTATTATAAAGAAAAATGATTGAAAAGGAACTTCACAGAATAGGCTATCTGTATGTCCAATAAGCATATAGAAATGTGTTGAACATCATTATTTATCAGATGGCTAAAATTAATAGATTTTCGTTACATGTCAGCAGAAGTTTTTTAAAAAAAATGCAAACTCCCATTCATGATGGTGTGAGAAATAATTGATACAGTATTTTTTAAAATTGTTAGGCAAAATCAGCCAAGCTAAACATAATGATTATCATGTAGTTCATCAATTCCATTCCTACTTATATATTCTAAAGATGTGAGTGCGTATATCCACTAAAAGGTGTGTAAAAGCAAAGTATTAGCATCTTCATTTATAGTACCAGCATGTTAGAAATTGCAAGTATCCATTAACAGGAAATGAACAAATTAATTGTGCTATATTTGTACAACTTAGTGATGAAAGGGATAAACTACTAACACCGTAACTGGGATGAAAGCCTCAGATGTAATGCTGAGTAAATGAAGCCAGAGACAGGAGAATACCCTCTGTGCATTTCCAATCATATAATGGCCAAATAGGCAGATTAATCTTTGTGCTATTACTTAGCATAGCAGATACCTCTGGGACTAATTGACCTGGATGGACATGAAGGAGATTTTTGGGTGCTAAAAATATGTTATGTCTGGACCTGTGTGGTCATTACATGAGTGTATGGAAATTCATCATGCTATATATGTTGAAATATGTTGCTTATAGGCCACGCTGCATAGGCCAGTGATCATCCCACTCTGGCTGCACAAGCTGCCTCAGGAGCTATTCTGTGGCTTGAGTTGGAAGCTCCGTTTCCCAAAAACAGTGGAGGAGGAGATGGTTGGCCACCGACTTCAGCTACTGATTAGTCAATTTGTCTGGCTAAAGTATAATCCTAAGAACAGCTAAAGTCTGAACCTGTCCAAGTCAGAAAGAGGCCAGTAGCCACCATTTTGATTCCATCCCCAACATGAAGGGAAACACTGGCTGACTGAAAATCACAGTGAGGGTAAGGACTGGCTTCTTTCACCCAGATTGGCCTGCAGGCTTAGCCTAGGCTTCAGTTCCACCTCTGGCAAGGAGGAAGCTGGCAGGCCCTGGACCAGACTTTCCAGGTAATTGCAGGTATATTCGGCAGGCACAGATTGAATAGTCTGAAGTCTACTGGGGCAACTGTGGTCATTTTGGATGCACATGACATAGATTACTGCCCATACCTGCAGCTCCATCCCTTCCCTAGGCAGGGGAGAAAGGGGCTTGAAGCTTCATCAGTCTATCTGGACAACTACAGTCTAGGCCTGCATGACTTGGATTATTAAAAACAGTGTGGCTCTGTCCCTACATCTGGCAAAGGTGAAAGTTGGGAGAAGCTTCATCGGTTCCTGGGGAAATGAGGGCAGCTTGAGCCTCCACAGCCTACAGCACCAACTACAACCTGGGCTCCTACTACACAAACAGCAAGGGAGAAAGGACAAGGAAGCCCTAAATTAAAGAGAGAAACTGCACCCAAAATAAATACATCTAGTAATCCAGATGCCAAGACATCAATAAGAACTTAGAGTTCACACTAAGAAACAGGAAGATATGTCCCAGTTAAAGGAACAAGACAAGCCTCCAGATGACATAAAGAAGTTGAGACAACTCATCAAAGATGTTCAACCAAATCTCCCTAACAAATTCAATGAAATGGCTAAAGAGATTAAGGATATTAAGAAGATGTTGAATGAGCACAAAGAAGAAATTGAAAGCACACTGTATTGGTCAGCCAAAGGCGTGCTGATGCAAAACACCAGAAAACAGTTGGTTTTTATAGAGGATATTTATTTGGAGTAGAAATCCACAGTTACCAGTCCATAAAGCATAAGTTTCTTCCCTCCCCAAAGTCCATTGCCAGCTGTTGGAGCAAGACAGCTCCTGACAATTGCCAGGGTTCAGGCTTCTTAGGTTCCTCCCTTCCCAGGGCACCATTTCTCTCTGGGCTCACCTCCTCTGTTTCCTCCACAAGGTCAGCTGTAGACTATGAGGCTCTCTAGGCTTTGCCTCTTTTCACAAGGCCAGCTGTAGACTATCAGGTGAATGGCTTGTCTCTATCCCGGGTCCTTCTCTGCTTCCTCATGACTAAGCTCTCTATGTGCTTGCTTTCCCGAGCTCCAACATTAAAACACAGGTTCAGAACTCCAACTCAAAAAACTCCAACTCTGTCCTTTGCCATGTCTTTTATCATTGAGATCCAAGGGGTGGGGCTCAGCACCCTAGTGTTCTGGGCTAATCATAATTTAATCACGTTTAAAGGAACAGACGAGTTTACAAACATAATCCAATATCAGGTTTTAGAATTCATAACTATATCAAACTGCCAAACTGCTACACACATATAGAAAAATGGCAGATCTCATGGGAATGAAAAGCACAATAAATGAAATTAAAAATACAGTGGAATTATATAATAGTAGATTTAAGGAGGCAGAAGAAAGGTTTGGTGAGCTTGAAGAAATGACCTCTGAAAGCAAACATATAAAATAACAGATGGAGAAATGAATGGGAAATATTGAACAAGGTTTCAGGGAAATAAATGAAAGCAAGAGATGTGCAAATATACATGTCATGGGTATATCAGAAGGAGAAGAGAAGGGAAAATGGGCAGAAGGAAAATTGAAGAAATAATGGTAGAAAATTTCCTAACCCTTTTGAAGGACATCAATATCCATGTCCAAGAAGCACAACATATTCCCATCTGAATAAATCTGAATAAACCAACTCTGAGACACATACTAATCAGAATGTCAAATGACAAAGTAAAGAGAGAATTCTGAGAGCAACAAGAGAAAAGTAATGCAAAACATATAAGGGATATCCAATAAGATGAAGTGCCAATTTTTCATCAGAAACTATGGAAGCAAAAAGACAGTGGTATGATATTTTTAGCATATTGCAAGAGAAAACCTTCCAGCCAAGAATCTTATATCTGGCAAGATTGTCTTTCAAAAATGAGGGTGAGTTTAAAATATTCACAAATAAACAGAAACTGAGAGAGTTTATTACCAAGAGACTGGGATTGCAGGAAATACTAAAGGGTTTGCTACAGCCTGAAAAGAAATAAACAGGAGAGAGAGACTTGGAAGAGAGTCTAGAAATAAAGATTATATGAATAAAAGAAACTAAAATTACTAAAAGAGTGGTGAAAATAAAACATGACAGATAAAACCCAAATATTCAGGAATAAACTTAACAAGTGATGTAACGTACTTGTATTCAGAAAACTACAGCTCATTGTTAAAATAATTCAAAAATGATCTAAATAATTGGAAGAACATTCCATGCTCACAGACTGGAAGACTAAATATCATTAAGGTAACAGTTCTATTCAAATTGATATACAGACTCAGTGCAATTCTCATAAAAAGTTCACAATAATGTTTAAAATAAATGGAAAGCATGATTATCAAATTTTTTGGAAGGGTAAGGGGTTCTGAATAGCCAGAAACATCTTAAAAATGAAAAGTGAAGTTAGAGGACTCTCACTTCCAGTCTTTAATTCATATTCTCTAGCTACAGTGGTAAAAACAGCTTGGTACTGACATAATGAAAGACACATAGACCAATGGAACTGAATCGATGGTTTAGAAACAGATCCTCACATTGAGGGTCAGGAGATTTTTGACAAGCCCATCAAACACACCCAGCTCAGCCAGAAGAGTCCATTCAACAAATGGTGCTGGGAGAAATGGATATCCATAGCCAAAAGAAAGAAAAAGAACCCCTATCTCACACCTTGTAAACAAATTAACACAAAATGGAACAAAAATCTAAATATAAATGCAAGAAGCATAAAATTTTGAGAAGAAAATGTAGGAAAATATCTTCAAGACCTGGTGGTAGGTGGTGGATTCTCAAAAGAGGTAATAGGAGGACTGAGAAGGAATACTGATGTTTAATGTATGTAGACATTTCAATTACCTTTACTGTAAAAGTGCAGAAATGTATAGAGTTGATGGTAAAACATAGTGAGTAAAAGCTGGTTTATAAATCGGATTGTGGCTGAAAAGGGTAGTATAGGGATGTAAATACCAATTGACAGAGAGCTAGAAAATAATCTCGGAACTGAATAACATAGTAAACCCAGAGGTGATGAGAATTGTGGTTGATGGTACAGATGCAAGAGTGTCCTTTGTGGTCTAGAGAAGATGTACATCAGTATTGCAGGTTTGTGAGAATGTGGAGAAGCATGGGAAAAATTCAACTGGAATGACCTATGGACTGTGCTTAACAGCAATATTGTAATATTCATGCATCTATGCCAATGATGTACTGTGTTGATAAGGCGGGAGTATGGAAAAAGTGTGCCAAATGTATACTATGGACTTAGTAATAATCTGATGATATTATCTCATAAACTGTAACAAATGTGCCACCATGGTGTGGTGTATTGATAGACAGGTGTTTTATGGGAATTCTGCATATGTGCATGATTGTTTTGTAATTTTACAACTTCTGTCATAAAAATAAATTTAAAAAATAATAATTGGGTAGGTTTGGGGAAAATACACTAATTGTAAGATAAGGACTATAGTTAGTAGTAAGATTTTGACAATATATTACCATAATTTGTAAAAAATGTCTCATAACAATGAAAGGTGTTGGTGTTGGGTTGATGTATGGGACCCCTGTATGATATTATGCATTTTGCTTTGTAAGTTTACAACTTTTACTATACACTTATTGTTTATGTATGTTCACGTAGAAGTAATATAAAAATAAAATAATAATAATAATAATAATAATAATAATAATAATAATAGGGTGGGTTGGGGGAAAATACAACAAATGTAAGATACAAAAAATAAATAAATAAATAAAAGAAAAAATTTAGCCTAACTACAATTAATGCCTAAGAGTTACTTCCAGAAAACCTCCTTGATACAGAAATGTGGCCTCAGTCTAAGCCACACTCAGCAAATCAACACACTACCTTCCCCCAGCATGGGACATAACTCCCGGCATAAGCCTCCCAGTAACTAAAGGATTATTGCCAAGCACCAAGCAGCAATGCATTTGTTAAAACACCTTGACCTAAAGGGAGAAGCATTAAATAAAATATAATTTTTACGGCTAAGAGATTGAAAACTGAGTTGGGAGGATGTTCTACAGGCTTCAGTTTTACAGGCTTCAAGTAGATAACACCGATTGCCTCAGTAAAGAAAGCCTCAAATATAAGTACTCCTGAGGGTCCTAGGGATGCCCTGACACAATAGGCCAAGGCAGATAGCCTCATGAAATCTACAATTGCTTGGGTCATATTTGGGAATGTATCATAATCTATTTATCCAATATAACTAAGTTAGACTCATTTATAATTGCCCTGCTATTGATTCTTCTATCACTTTTATTTGAATCTATAATTATTTCTATACCCATTAAATATATGTATCAGAGACTTCAATATTTGGACTGTTTATACACTGGTTGAAGCTGAAGCCAAGCAGAGTTTGGACCTACGTACCAGTTCTTTGGACTTGCCCAGGACAGCTAACAAAATGATGATGATGAACAAATCCATCCCAATAAGCAAGGAGTATATACAACTGCAAGCAAAACATTTCCACCCATCTGCCCCATAATAACTAAGTCCTCTCTTAATCAGTAGCAGTCAGAGCAGATATCATCCCAAACTCCTAAAGACTGAGGAATGAATGAACATGGGGGGGGTGTGTGTAATCACGGACCAAAATAGATTTATTGTTATTGCAGTTATTATCATGTGGTAATGGAAGGACTTGTAACATTGATGTAAAGATAGTGCTTACCAGAAGTTCAAAGGGAGGAGAGGACAGAATAGGTGGAGCACAGGGCACTTTTAGGATATTGTAATTGTCCTGTATGATACTAATGAGAGGTACATGAAATTATGATGCACTTGTCAAAGCATATAAAACTGCACAGAGCAAAGTGTAAACTATAGAACTTGGTTTGTAGCAATGCCACAATAAGGGTCAATGAACTGTAACAAATGTGCCACACTGATGTAAAGATATTTAATATAGGAGAAAATGTTGTGGATGAGG
>JAQZBX010060624.1:0-17271 GCA_029593785.1 Cabassous unicinctus | reverse complement strand
GTGAACCCAGAGGTGAATGAGGATTGTGGCTAATAGTACAAATACAAGAATGTTCTTCTATGAACTAGAACAAATGTATGCCACTATTAGAAGGTGGTAAGAATATGGTGATGCATGGGAAAAATACAATTAATGTAACTTATGGACTATAATTCACAGCAATATTTGTAATATTCTTACATCAGTGTCAAAGAAGGTACTACATCAATGCTAAGGGTCAATAATAAGGGGATATGGGATTTTTTCTTTTGGATTAAAGGAAACATTCAAAAATTTACTGAGGGGATGACTGCACAACTCTGTGATGAAAGTGAGAACCACTGAGTGTACACTTTGGATAAACTGTGCAAGGCATGGGGCTGTATAACACAGTGAACCATGTGGTGGATGATGGACTGTGGTTAACAGTATAAATATGAGAGTGTTCTCTCGTGAACTATAACAAATGTACACCAATAATATATGGTATTAATAATAGGGGGTATATGGAAAAAAATATACCAAATGTAAGCTATGAACCACAAAAAAAAAAACACCAAAAGATGGGAATAGAAGGAAACTTTCTCAATATGGTAAAGTACATATATGAAAAACCCACAGCTCACATTGTACTCAATGGTGAAAGACCGAAAGCTTTCCCACTGAGATCAGGAACAAGACAGGGATGCTCACTCTCTCCACTGTTTTTCAATATTGTCCTAGTAGTTCTAGCTAGAGCAATTAAGCAAAAAAAAGAAATAAAAGGCACCCAGGGGAGCAGGTGTAACTAAGTGGTTGAGCACCTGCTTCCCATGCACGAGGTCCTGGGTTCAATCCCCGGGACCTGCTAAAAAATAAATAAATAAAAGGCACCCAAATAGGAAGTGAAAAAGTAAAACTTTCATTATAAAGGGCTCCCATAGATGTGGATGTGGCTCAATTGATTGGGCTCCCGCCTACCACACGGAAGGGCCACGGTTTGGTTCCTGGTACCTCCTAAAGAAGACAGTGAGCTGGCGCGACGGGCAGGCGCGGCAAGCTGTCACAACAAGATGATGCAACAAGAGACACAAAAAGAAAAACATAATGAAAGACACCTACAAAGCAAGGAGCAGAGGTTCCTGGTGCCTCCTACAGAAGACAGGCAAGACAGTGAGCTGATGAGACAGGCAGGCACCGCAAGCTGACGCAACAAGATGGTGCAACGAGAGACACAGGAGGAAAAGCGCAATGAGAGGCACAACAAATCAGGGAATGGAAGACTCAAGCAATTAGGCTCCTCCCTCCCACATCGGAGGTCCCGGGGAACTCGGTGCCTCCTAAAGAAAAAGAAGATGATCAGACACAGCAAGTGCAAACAACGAGGTGGTGGGGAGAATTAAATAAATAAGATAATTCTTTAAAAAAATAAAAAGGGCTCCCATACTTCACCCCACCACGAGCACCTTGCATTGTTATGAAACATTTGTTAAAAAGTTAGAAAGAGCATCGTCAAAATTTTACCGTATGATGACATGCATGTTTGTTTTGTAATGTCCATGTATGAATGATATACTTCAGTAAAACTTTATTTAAAAACATGCATATCATCATACAGGGCTCCCTTTTTTTGAAAGTGCACAATCTTAAGTATGTGGCTTAATAAATATTTACATATATACCTGGTGTGACATAATCCAGGTCAAAAAGAGAGTATTTTTGATCCCCTGTGTGGCTCCCTCTTCTTTGCAAGGGTCTTCTATCATTGTAGACGAGTTTCTCGGATTTTGGACTTGATATAAATTAAAGTATGGAGTATAACCTGTTTTCTGGCTGGCTGCTTCCCTCGACATGGCATCTGTGAGATTTTTCCGTAGTGTTGTATGTGGCTGACATTTACTCTTCGTGGCCGGGCCACTTTCCATTTTAGGAATATGATGCATTTTATGTATCTGCTCACTTGTTGGTGGATGTTTGAGTTGTGTCCAGTTAGGGGCTATTACTGACGAAGCTGCTTACACAAATGTGAGCATTTGTGTGTGTCTCTTGGGGAACACAAGCCTTCCTTTCTGTAAGGTGAAGATCCAGGAGTGGAATTGCTGGAGTGTGGGGCCTGCATGTTACACAGTGGGGCGCAAATGTTAAGGGAACCCGTGGGTTTTAGCAGATGGGCAGGGACCTGGGAGAGGGTGGCTAGGACAAAACATGGCGTTTTCCATCCGCTCCTTAATCTGAACTGTGCTGGTAGCTGTTTGCATTTTGTCTGTCGGGGCTCTTGAAGACAAGGTTGAGTTGCTGGGAAAAGTTTGAGAACTTCTGTTGACACTAATCCAGTACTTCCCAGACTCTAATGGGATACGGATCTCATGGGAATTGTCTCAAAATGCAGTTCTGATTCACTGCATCTAGGGTGGGCTTGAGATTCTGCATTTCCAACAAGTTCTCAGCAGATGTCAATGCCACAGGGTGAACTTCACCTTGAGGAGGAGGCTCTGACCTCCCTGCTCAGCCTGGCCTTTTTGGCACTGGGCCAGGTCTACAAGAACTTCCGGTGAGAAGCATGAGCTGGGGCCAGAAGGGCAGCAGCAGTCCATTGTCTCGCCCAGGCAGGGGGCTCCTGGGGCCAGTCCCTGGGACAGGCCATGCTAATGAGTAGTCCAGACCGGGGAATTGGGGGCAGGGGAGCCCCAGCCCCTACCTCGCTGTGAGGGCCTCAGCAGGGCTAATGTGCTTAGGTCAGCCGGCCCGCCTCCCCAGCTGCCTGGGCGAGGGTTTACTCTCCACGCTGCAGGGTGGAGGAGGGAGGCGAGCCGGCAGCACCTACCACAGCTTTATCCTAGGCAGAGGTGAAAGCCAATAATAGGGCACATCCATCTGCCTCACTCCCAGGTGAGCTGTCTCTCCTGCCCTCTTCTGGGCTGCCCCCACCCCTTGGGCAATTTCTCCCCGGACCAGGCAAGGAGGGGCCCTCCCAGCCAGAGCAGGCACAGGGCAGAGGTGGGGCAGGCTACAGCCCCCCCTGCCCCCGCCCCAGCCCTGGGAGATGGCCCAGGGCCTTGGCATTGCAGACTCCCAGCCTGTTTCTCAGGACTGCCTCCTTGTGTGCATGCTCCTGCTTCCCCCTGAGATTGGAAGGGTTCCCGTGTCCCCCCCGCCACCAAGCCCCCACTCTGCTGATGGCCACCACCAGCCCACAGATTTGCTGAAACAGGTTCCTGCCCTGACGCCGCCGGCAGGAGCACTGGGGGTTCTGGACCAGGAACCATTCAGGGAGCACACGGGAAGCAGGTAGGCCGTCAGCTGGGGAGACTGATCTAGAGCCTGGTCCAGCCCTGGCTGGCGGCCACCAAAGCGGGTGCCTTCTGGTATCCATCTGGCTGAATCAAGAAGTTGGAGGGCAAGGAAAGGGGGAGCCACCCGGGCCTTCTGACAGACAGCAGCTCCCTTTGCAGACCCCAAGGTGCCCGGTGGGCCCATGGAAGGGGCTTAATCCAAGGGGCAGAGGTCTTGGGCCCCTCCTGCCCCCTCCAGAATTCTGGGCATGCTGCTCCCCTTGGTGCCAGGGGCTCAGCTGTCCTCCACTGTGATAGGGACTCTATGGGGGGCAGGTCTGGCTGCCCACCCTCACCCAGCAAGAAGCTGGCTTCTCATTTCCCCACCACCCGGAAGGCTCTTTACATCCTGAGTATAGAGTGACTGGACTGGGATGGTGGCGTCCTCTGCCCGGAGGAGACGGATACACCAGGCAGCCCCTTCCCGGCCCTGTCTCGGGTCCCACTCAGCTTCCTGCTCGGATGGCTCTCTACTGGAGGTCTCCTTGGGGCACCTCTGGAGGTCGTCCCCTCCCTCAGTTAGTGCACTCCCAGGGCCCTGTCGGGTGCAGTCCCTGCCTTGTCCCCTTTGCTGCTCAGAGCTGGTCATCAGGCAGGGCCCAGGGCCCTACCTGCAGCCAGGTGTTTAAGCCAGAAACCTGGAGACCAGCTTTAGGAGCCTCTGTCCCTCTCCTCCCCGCTAACACTCCTGGCTTACGGAGTGAGAACTTTCATCGTAGAAGGAGGGAAGGGAAGAAGAGAGGATGGGTGACAGACACACGCCAGCCCCTGCTCCCTCACCCACATCCCGTGGCCGAGGTGCTTAGGGCCCCCGCGGATGAACAAGGGGCTGACATGAGCCTCTCTGTCTTCCAGTCGCTGCTGTTCCTGGGGCTGGTGGCCGCTGTCTGCCTGGGGCTGAACCTCGTCTTCCTCACAGCCTACCTGGTCTGCCTGTGCTGCAGCCGGCGGGGCGATGCTGTGCAGACCAAGCAGCGCAGCTCCTGCTGCGTCACCTGGGCAGCCGTGGTGGCCGGGCTCGTCTGCTGGTGAGTGGCCTCTGGGCCGGGCCTGCGGTGCGCGGCTCGGAGGGGTCTCCTTCTGCAGCGGGCGGGGGCTGGGGTGGCCCCATGCCATGACACATCTTCCCCTCTCCCTGTCACAAGCCTCCCTGGCAAGCCCCAAGGGGCTTGTCGACCGTCTGGCCACACTTTCCTGGCCCAGCTCTGGGAACCTCAATGGGAGAACTTTTTCTCTGAGTGAATTTTGTCCCTTTTATTGCCAAGGGGTGGCGAGGGGGTCCCCAGTCCGGCTGCCGCCCTGGCTTGTCCAGCCTTGGTAGCAGCATACCTGGCAGCTGTGTGGCGCTGCCTGAGAAAGGCACTGGGCAGCATTTCCGGGCAATGGGCATCTCTGGTCCCCGTGCCCCTGCCCCTCCCAGCTGCTGCCCTGGGTCAGCGAGGCCAGAAGAAAGCCTGACTCAAGCCCAAATCAATTCCATCTTCACCCGAGATCGATAGCTTTTAGTGCCATTAGCCAGTTCTCCTTTGCTTTGGATGAGAAAATGAGGATTTCTGCCTCCTGGGCAAGGGGCCATCCTGCCAAGCCCAGCCCACCCCAGGCAGTGTCCGCGCACGTGCTGGCTATTTTCAGAAGTTGTGCTTTTCTCATTTTTGTGTCGACAAAGGTGTTTCCAAAATACTAGTGTTCCCCGAACCCCGCCTGGGCTGTGGCCGCCCTCTAGGGTTAGAGCCCCTCACTAAGTGCTTGTGGCACCCAAGACCCCACAGCAGGAGCCCCCAGACTGTGCCGAGCAGCAGGAGGGGAGGGGAGGGGGCCCGGAGAGCCCGGGCGGGGGCCTGGCTGAGCTCCATCCCCTCTCGCCTCCCCTGGCCACACTTGGTTTTCTCATCTGTTAGAGCGTGTTCAGAGCAGCCGTCCTGCCTGCACTGCAAAAATCGTCTCAGCCAAAAGGGAGGGACCGGGGCTGGGTGAGACGTGTGGCCTGGGTGTCAGTAATAAACCTCAAGGAAAGCTCCAGCCCCAGGTCAGGAGTTTAAAGGCGAGTATGACCTCCTGTGGAGAGCCGGTGGCACTGGGGTGGGCACGGAGAGGCGGGGAGTGGGGGAACACACTCTCAGGTGACACCAGATTGGAGAAAATAAAATACACAAACAAAAGGATCGTGTGAGATGGTAAAAAATAATAATTATCTGCAGTTTAAGGAAGACTCAGGACAGAAGGACTGAGTGTAGGAAGATTCAGCAGCATTCTACGCATTATTTA
This sequence comes from Cabassous unicinctus, assembly GCA_029593785.1. Classification (NCBI taxonomy): domain Eukaryota; kingdom Metazoa; phylum Chordata; class Mammalia; order Cingulata; family Chlamyphoridae; genus Cabassous; species Cabassous unicinctus. The sequence continues at coordinate 11,716 of JAQZBX010060624.1, read as the reverse complement.
TGCTGGGCAAAAGGGGGCCAGTGGTGAGCAAAGCAGATACTGGGTCTGCCTGCTTGTAGCTCTTGGTCTGTTGGGAGCAGCTGGGCATCCCTGGGTGACAAGGGCATCAAGACTTGTAGGATGAGAAGGTGTTAACTAAGCAGAGGTGAGGCAAGAGGGCCAGGGAGAGACTTCCAGGCAGGGGAAGAAGGAACATGTGCAAAGGCCCTGGGGCAGGAGGGAGCATCGCACATTTGAGGAGCTGAAAGCAAGCCAGTGTGACTGGTGCCAAGAGACCTGGCAGGCAGGGCCAGGCAGGGAGGCAGAGAGCATGGTGTGATGGCAAGAGGAGACACGAAAGAGAAAGACGAGAACCAAACCTAGGAGATTGAAGAGCAACGGAAGCCACTGTTAGCAGAGTGGGTGGCAAGGAGACATGGTGACCAGATAAATCAGGTCTAACCTTCAGAGGTTAAAAATGCATTGGCTCAGTGTCTAATCCCCAGAAAACACTAGATTATGAGACAGATCATTAAAAGATAAAATGAAAAACACAAGGAACAAACAAAAAGCATATTTTTCAAATTACAATTTAAAAAAAAATTTTTTTTAAAGAAACAAAATTACCATAAGATCATTTTCTTTTTAATAAAGCTACTAGATGGAGGAAATATAATAAATTTAATATGTTAATATTTCAGCTGGGCATTTGATGAAATTCCTCACTGTATCCCTGTGGCTTAGACAAAGAAAAACAGCCTGGAGGAAGGTACAGCTGAGCAGATGCGAAGCCTGTTCAACAACCCTAGCCAAAGAACCCGGATTTGCAAAGTGGAGGGCAGAGTGAGCGTGTGTGTGTACATATGTGCACACACAGACGGGAAATGAGGAGGAAACCTGTTTTAAAATGCACATCCCCGGACCACGTTGATTCAGGGGGCCCAGGCTGGGGTCCACGCCCCAGCCTTTTAAACAGGCACCCCAGCTGATTCCGTTCCTGGGGTCCATGGGTTGCTCCATGAGAAATACTGAATTCAGGAGTGAGGGCACCCTGGAAAGAGGTTTCTCACAGTCTTCCAGAGGTCCCCACCCCAGGCCCCGTCTGTTTAAATGAAAAGTATAAATGGGTGCATGTGGGTATCAGTTGTTCCCCCCAAACTTAGTGTTTTCAGTGAAAACTCAGGAGGCTACTTAATAAATCCTCAGGTGACCCCAAGCGGTGTGTGCTAGATAAAATATGACAGATGACAGTGTCGAGACTGGAAATGCTTTGTTCAGCCTGGAATGTTGGACCAAAACTAACTAGGTAAAATTTAGCAGGGATAGATTTAAAGTTCTGCTTTCAGTTAAAAAATAAATCACTACAACACTACAGGATAGAGGGGAGACCAGGCCTAACAGCAGTTCAGGTGAAGAAATCCAGGGGCTGTTGGTAGACCAAGGTCACTGAGGGGGGTGGGTAGTACAGGCCACACCCCTGACTGTAGGACCCACTAATTAGACGCCCCCGTGCTTGGAGCTGGATGGACTTTGGTGCTTTGCCCAGAAGAGCCACACTGACCCATTAGAGACAGTTGATCCTGGAGGGTGGTGACGAGATAGAAAAATGGACGCGTCTAACCTGGGGACCAGGAGATTAAAGGGTGACTTGGGAGCCTCATTCAAATGTCCTGCAGAATTGGAGGCTTCTTTGGGGCTGCGTCAGAGGACAGACCAGGGGTGCATGGGCTAAGGAGGCCAGTTTCAGCTCAGTATAAGAAGCAGCTTATTAACAGCTGGAACTTTCCAGTGGAAGAACAGGCTGCCTCATGGGCGAGAAGTGGTGGGAAAGGATAGGAAATGGAGAGGGAGACCCCGTTCCTGGAGGCGTTAGGAGAGACCGAGAGCCGCCCTGGGTGCGTGAGTTAGCGATTCCCAAGCCCGCCTGTGTCATAATCACCTGGGGAGCTGGTGAAAGGTACGGGTTCCTGGACACCACCCAGACCTCCCGTATCAGACTCTCTAGGTCCAGGGCTCAGCAATCTTCCTCCTTTCAGAGCCACTGGGATCACCCAGGGATGCCCAGCTTCTCCCAGTAGACCAAGAGCTACAGGAAGGCTTACCTGATATCTGCTTTGCCCACCACTGGCCCCCTTTTGCCCAGTACTTTCCTCTTGCCTCGATGAAATGTGCTGGGAGCAAGTCTGCCAGGACCTGTTCCTGCGACTTCACTTTGTAATGCCCTTAACCTCCACCTCCCACCCCACCCCCACCTGCCAGAACCTGAGCCAGGAGAGGGAGCCTCAGCTAAGTCCCCCCTCCTCTGGGGGTCCTCTCTAACCTTTGTGTGGGGTCTTGCCTGCAGTGCTGCGGTGGGCGTTGGTTTCTATGGAAACAGCGAGACCAACGACGGGGTGTACCAGCTGATCTACTCCTTGGAGAACGCGAACCACACCTTCTCTGGGATCGATGCCCTGGTAAGGCTCATGGGCAGCCAGCTGGGTGTGGGCACAGCCCTGTGGGCAGCGCGGCCAGAACCAGGGCCCCAGTCAGATCCCAGCTACTGGCGGCTCCAGCACCATGGCGCTGGGCGGTGCTGGGCGGCTGGACGGCCCTTCCGGGTTGCTGTGTCCCCTGCCCCCAGGAAAATAGCCCTACTGCGTTATGTTCACTTTAAGTGCTGCATATAGAGTCTTGAGGGGGCCAGGGCATGTCAAGGGGCAAAACCTCTCCCAAACCTAGTGAAGAACCCCACGGGGGGTGAGAGGCCACTGAAAACCTGGCGAGTGTCCTTTGGGCTCCAGTACCCCAGGGCCACGGCACCAGCTGGAGATCAGAGTGAAGGATCGTGCTGGGCTGGCTAGAGGACAGAAAGAGCTGCCGCTGGCCCGCGGGTTGGAGCAGAATTGGGGTTTTCTCAAATGCTGGCCTTGCCCTCCCCATCCCCCCGAGTGCATGCTGCCTTCACTGTAAGCTCCAGGGTCTTTGGGTGATATCCAGGCAGCCCCGTGGCAGCCCCGGGTGCTTCTTGGGAGGCGAGGCTTCCACAGGAAAGGCCAAGGACAGCTATGAGGGAAACCAGTCCTTGGACACTGGTGCCTTCTGGACCCTCGGGGGGCCACGTCCCCAGCAGTGGCATGACGGCCCCATTGTGGGCCCCGTTGTCGAGCGGCCTCAACCAGAGTCCTAGCCACAACCACAACATTTGGACATTGCCCTGGCGTGCGCTGGACACAGATTGGACCTCATTTGAGCGGGTCCCCTCCCTCACCCTTGAGCTGCTCTGAGGCTTTAGTCTCTCCACAGGCCACTCAGCGGGGGCTCGTCTTGAACACAGAGCTGTGCTGTTTGTCTGCACCGAGAGGAGTGGGTGAGGGGGCCCTTCCCAGGACTGAGGGTCGGATGCCAATGCAGGGGCCACATCTCCTGCCGAACTTGCCCATACCCCCTTGTATCCACTGGGGCTCACTGCCCACCCTTGGGAGCCTGAGAGCTGATGCCGCAGGTATCTGGAAGCTGGGCTGGGACAGCTTTCTGGAGTGAGGGATGGAGGAGCTGGGGGACAGGCTTAGCGCACAGAGATGTGGGGGTAACCTGGCCCAGGCATCCCCCCCACTCCTCCCCTCGGGCCCTGCTTCCCCTGGTGGGGAATGGCCTCCACGGTGGCTGCCCTCCAGGCTCTGTCTGCCCCTCCATGACATCATGCTTCCCCCCCACCTCCCCACCCCCACCTCCAGAATCCCTGGAGGAGCCCAGCCCAGAGAGGAGACTCCCCAGCCTGGGGAAACCCCAGTGCACGAGGTGTGACCTCAGGCTGCTAGTGACGGTTCTAAGGAATGGTCCTTGTCTTCCCCGGACCGGAAAACCTGAGGTCTTGGAGTCCTTGTCCCACAGGATGAGTTCTGTGGGGGGTGGGGGGGCTCCAGGGCCAGCTTTGGACATTTTACAGCAAGTCCTTTGTCCCTAACCACCTCCCCACCATGTTCCCTAAGTGGGGGGTCCTGTGTGTCCCTGGAGATCAGCCCCTCATCCTCTCTCCACCATTTCTGAAGAGTGTGTACCAGCATCCCGGGGTTCCAGGCCATCCAGCTGGCCAAGAGCTGCTTCCATCCTAACAGCCTTCTCGGGAGGGTGAGCCCCGAGATCCCTGGGGCCCAGGCTTGTGCTTTCCTCCAGGTAGGGAGGCAGGGCTCTGGATGTAGATCTGAGGGCGAAGGCCCGAATATCAGGTAACTGGCATTAGATGGGGTGATGGTGAAAGTGCCCCTAAACTACAAAGCACACTCCAAATGGGGTCATGGCAGTCCGTAGAAGAATGAGAATTCTCATGAGTCAGGAGGCTTGGATTGAGCAGGTGGGGGGGGGGGTGGGCGGCCAGGTGGGAGGGGGTAGGACCCCTGGGGCTGGTCAGGCCAGATGAGGCACCCCGATGGCCAGCCAGAGGCTTTCTGGGCTGCACCCCATGCAGCAAGGTGCCCCTCCCCACCCCACCCCACCCCCCGTGGTCCCGTTCCCGGGACCTGGCACCCCACGTCCGAGCCCCTCCACCTCGAGGGAGGCGTGTGCCTCGGTGGGTCAGGGCCAGTGGTGGAAAAAGGCTCGGGCAGGCCTGCCAGGGTTCTGCACGCTTTCATTTGGGGGTCAGAAAGAGCTGATTTGGGGGATGCCAGAGTCCTAGGGTGGGCAGAGCCTAATGGGTCCTTTCTGTGAATCCAGTGCCCCCTCCAGACCACCCAGTGAAGGGCCCCCTGAGGAAGGGTCTCAGCTTCTTCTGCTTGAAGTAAGAGCCTTGGGCAACAAGCCCTGAGAGCCCACGGGTGTCTATGCCCTGCTTTCCAGTGCCCTGTGGCTCCTCCCAGGCTCTCCTCTGAGCCCATGGCAGGCCTGTGAGCAGCCCTAGATGGAGAAACCGAGGCATGGGGGCGGGAGTTAAGTTCCTGTCCAAGGTTGAAAACTAGTAAGTGTCAGAGCAAGAACCAGAACCCAGGCTCCTGTATTCCATCCACCCCTTCCCCCTGTGAATCCGAGATCTAATTCTGCACCCTCCTTCCCACCCGCTGACACCTTCCTCTCCCTGCCCTTCTGCCCCTCCCTGATGACCCCTTAAAGCCAGGGATTTCCTCCCTCCCAGAGGTTCCCAAACTTGAGGGTGCTTCGGAACACCTGGAGGGCTTGTTGCTGCTCCAGCAAGCTTCCAGGTGGCGCTGACGCTGGTGACTGGCGCTGGGACTGCCCTTTGAGAACCTCTGCTCTATCCTCTGCAAAAACAGCCTCCACCATCTTCTTCCCGGTCCCTAAACCCTGCCCCAGCTGGGATGCCCAGCTGTCCCTTCTCAGCTTCTGTTCCTCATCTCTGTCCGCCTGTGGGGATCGCTGGGTACTGGACCTGCGAAGGAACTTGGAAGAAACTGGGGATGGGGTTGGGAAGGGGGACAGCTATAAGTAGGTCAGTTTTGTGCCTTTTTGGGGTTTGCTTTGTTTTGTTTCCTATGGGCAGACATCAGGAGGAAAGAGAATGACTGACAGATGTTTATTGTCTTTTGCTTTTTTTCAAGGAGGGGTGGAAGAAGTAGAGAAGTTAAAATGTAGAACCATGGAAGGAGAAAAAAGTGGCCTTATGGAAAAGGTTTACAAATAATTTCTTAAAGCCCTTTGCTCTAAAGTTTGTTTTGATATAATATAGGAATGTAAAAATAACACATATTACTTGGTTTGTTCAGAATGTTACATTTAATAATAGTGCCGCTCGTAGCATATGGTTACAAAGCACTTGTCCGCATATTATCTTATTAAATTGAAAGGAAAAGTTTATTAGGGTGACATTTAGTTACTGGATTTACCAGCTTCTGTATCAGTAAGGCCACCGATACCTCTTAGTCCTTAATCGGCTTGTAAGAACCAGGCATAAGCCGGAAAATAGAACAATCCGCTGATAGTGAACAAAACAAAACAAAGAGAGCATTCTCTTTGCTGGAATCAGGAACTTGCAGTGTGAAGCCGACCTAAAAAGGCCAGCCGTGGAGCTAAATCCCCCTAACGGGGCGAACCCAGAGGTAGCCACTGGGGGTGTTATCTAATCAGCCGCCTGGTGCCTGAGCTGTCCCTGTGGGAAGTTCCTACCCCTTCTTCTGTGTCTTTTTTATCACCCTTCCAGACGTGTGGAAGCTGAAGGCTGCCTGGAGTGAGAGCACCCCACCCCCCTTTCCAGCCAGCTGTGCTTCTTGGGTTAGCGTGACAATTCCAGAACAACAAAGCTCTTTCCCTCGCTGCCAGCATGGAGGCTCAGAGCAGGCTTAGGGGGGTCGTGCTTGCAGGTCCTGGCTTTGTCCCTGGGCCCTGTAGGGACCCTGGCTCTGGGCAGTTTGAAAGCGCCTTTCCCATCCCAGCCCTGCCGGTGCTACTGGTTTGAAACTCAGTGAGGGACAGGCACTGCCGCCACCCGTCTCTGCCTTTGAACAGGCAGATGCTTCCGCCAGGGTCCAACTCAACTTCAGGCTCCGGAGGTCCAGCGGAGGGACAGGAACCTGGCTGGACAAATGTCCAAGGAAGGACCTCAGCGTGCAGAGGCGGCACCAGGTTTCTTCCTCCTAGCAAGTGTGCAGGTTCCCCCAGGCAGGGACCGGATTTGCCTTTGTTATTTCAAAATTCCATTGTTCTGTGGTCACACCGGGCTCAGGCCGCCCCAGCTGTTGCTAATTCTGCAAAAAAAAAAAAAAGCCTTTTTCTTGTAGGGCGTTTAGGAATCCTTCTGCAGGAAGAAAAGGTCAGGTAGCATAATAGGAACCCTTCCGTTTAAACATTTTATTCCTCTAAAAAACAATTCATCCTGCAAAGTGTTTAAAGTTTTCAGAGAATCTTTAAGGAAGGAAAATTATTGGTGGTGGGTTTTTCCCATTTGGGTCTCTATAGCGAGGCTCTGCATCTTGCCAGATCCCACGGACTGAGGATGTGAGGGCCGGTGGGTTCTGGGGCCTGCAGCCTCGGAAGCTTCTTGGGGGGCCAGGCTGGGGAGCGCGGCGGTCCATTCATTCAAGCCCGAGCAGTCCTCTCTCCACTGTCTGCAAAGACCTTCTCCAGAGTCAGAACCAGCATCTTTACCTTCCTTCCACCTGGAGAGCCAGCCTCACCCCCCTCCCATACCTCCCCAGGTTTCCGGAACCACCCAGAAGATGAAGGCGGGCCTAGAGCTGCACCTGGCCCGGCTCAGTGAGATCTTTGCCGCCCGCGGCGACTACACCCAGACCCTGAAGTTCCTGCAGCAGATGGCGGACAACATCGTGGCCCAGCTCTCAGGACTGCCCGTGTGGGCGGGCGTCACTGCAGAGCTGACCCAGGTGGCCGGCCAGACCAGCTACGTGGAGTACTACAGGTGAGCGGCAGGTGGGGCCGAGCCTGCATCTCGGGGCCCTGCCTGGGGAGGGCCCCCAGAGGGTCTTAACAAGCCGGGAACCGAAAGCAGAGATGAGAGCTTGAGGGGGCCTGGGTGGTGGGTGGGTGGAACAGCTTCCTTCTAAGGGGGAACAGAGAGGGGGGTAGTGAGGAGCCCAGGAGCGCCCTGTGCTGGAGGCTGGACCAGCTCCCGGCAGGTAGCACGGTGCCCCGTGAAGCACCAAGTGATTCCAGGTTCCTTGCCCGGGGGGCGGGTTGTGATGAACAAGCAGTGCAGGGCCGAGGCAGCCACCAGACACCACCTGGGGCAGCAGGTCTGTGTCCATATGAGGTCACGTGCCACCTGGGGGCCATAATAAGGTCAAGCGATGCCCCCAGCTTCACTTAAGTAGCAGTGAGAGAATGAAGGGCACCCCCTCCACCTTTACCAAACTCGCCTGGTTTTCTTCCGCAAACTCATGCCTGAGTTGTCTAACCTTTGGGAGTCCATTTGCATCTCCTTTGCCTCCCCTCGCCCACACCCCATCTCAGGGGAAGGCATGGGTCAGTGGACCCCCGGAGCAGCCGTCCTCCATGTGCAGGTCCAGCTAAGGTTGCTCTGGGGAGAGCCAAGGAAGGAGGCAGCACTCTCATCCTTGGGTGGCCCCCAACCTAGTGATGACATGTGTCATGACCTACACACTGTTGTGTGCTCGGGGCATCTGCACAGAGGAGGCATTCGTGTGCAGCGAATAAGCGAGTCATGCTCTTCAGACATCTCCCCTCCCCCACTCTTTAAGCCATTGGCAAATGCCCGAGCCTTTATCAGCGACATTGCACAACTGACTCCAGTTTTCTGGATCCCTCTCTCACCCCAGGAGGTCACTGCTGGGCCACTGCTGAGTCTAGAAAAAATGCTTGTGGTGGCCACTGCCCCCACCCCCCCACAGTCTCTTCTCTTCCCATGGGCAGGAGGTGGCAGGGCCCCAAAGACGGGGAGCTCAGGGACTCCCCAGCTCTGGCTAGTGCTTCCTGTCTCTTTCTAGCCCCTTCATTTCTAGGATGTCCTGGACACACTCTATTGAAAGGGATCTCAGTCAGGCTTCCAACCAGATGGTTGTCTGTGAACAAACCACAGCTCAGGGCTGTCTGTGATCTCCTGTGACTCAACAGTGGAATGGGGCTGATGGTTCTCTGACATGTGGGGCCTGAGGCCTTGAGATCTTTTTGTCACTGGGCTGTGGGGCCTGGAAGTGGGTGTCCATTTTGACACCACCGTGTGTATTCAAGAGCTTCATGTGGGCATTTTAATAATGACAATGATGAAATAAGTCAGACTTCACACACCAAAGGGCTTATTTTTCTATGAATTTCATTTAAAATGGGAGAAGGGATGTTGACAGCTGCACAGCAGCTATTTCAACATGGGTGAATTGGGGGCCCCTTTTTGACACCCCCCCTCCCCAGTTCTGTACCCTTTATTCAGATTGAGGCAGAAAAGGTCTGTCCCAGGGTTGGCACCTGATGGCTCCTGAAAATCAGTGATGTGCTTTCTGTCCGTTCTCCACAGGAAAAAGCTGTAGGTTTACAGAAAAAGCATGCAGAAAGGGCTGGTTCCCATTTCCCCCCATCACACACTTTCCCCAGTTGTGAACATTTTGCATCAGTGTGGCACTTTTGTCACAATTGATGAACCAACATTATTATAATTATCACTAAATGAAGCCCATAGTTTACATTAGGGTTCACTCTTTGTTCGGAGTGACTCTGGAGCACAGCTGTCCGCTAAGCAGATGTTTTTGACTACTTTCACACAAATCCTTGGAGAGGATTTTAAAAGCCAAATCTTCGAAAGGCTTGAGACCCAGGAGGGATTGGTCGTGTACACCAGTGGCGTCATAACCGATGGCATCAACTTGAGGCTGTATCTGGGAAGCCGAGGTGGGGGAGGGCGTGGGAGCAAGCGTGGGAGCAGCCCCAGAGAGAGCCAAGTTCTTGGTTAGAGCCACATCCTCCGGTCTTCACGGGCTCCTCTGGGACAGCGCCTCTCCTCTGCCGAGCTGTTTCCAGGAACCCATTCTGGCACACGGCCTAGTGCAAGGACGTGGACTGAGGCCCACATGTGGCACGTGGGTCAGAAGCCACCCAGGCTTGATTTCCTGCCGCTGTGAAGAGCAGGGGAGAGAGGTAGCCATACGTCTTTAGGTTTGAACATGAAACCGGGCTTTGGAGAGGTGCCTGGCGGCTGGCTGTGTCCTAGGAGCGAGCATCTGGAAATCCTGAGTCGAGCTCTTCCCACCGCCGTCCCCGGTTTTCTGATCTGTAGAATGGGCACTGACACTACGGGATGGTGTCCAGGGTTCCTTACAGCTCTGACTGCTTCTAAGAAAAGGCTCCTTGGTGGTCTCGTCTGGGTGGGGGGCATGCCCTGCTCTTTCCCAAAGCCCCCAGCTTCTTTCCCACCGTCCCCAGATATCTTCCGAGGACCCTGGGGAGCCGAGGATTTGGGGTACGTCCCTTCTTGCAGCATTAGGCCTCGATTAATCAAGATGGAAAGAACCTGCCTTGGCTGCTGGATGGGCTCCGGCTAACTCCCTGCCCTCTGAACCTCTTTGTTCCCTTCTTCCAGCTCCTCCCCTTCCCATCCCACAGCCCAAAGTCTCACCCTCTCTATAGTGCTGGCCGAGCAGAAAGCTGTTGGCGCAGAGGAGCAGTCAAAGAATTTATTAAAGTTCTTGCATCAAGAGAAATAATGACCAAAATGACTTCCCTCTTTGGGGACCGAGAGAAGCCCCCTTTGTCTCTGCCTCCACCCTCCTCTGTCTGCCAGGCCCCCACTCCTAGGACTGGTCCACGAATGCAGGTCAGAGGGAAGTGGCAGCTAGATAAGGCTGCCTTTGTGTTGGGCTTCTGTGTGGAAGGGGAAGGAACCGGGGCGGCTTGTTGAGGGTCTTTTCAACACCCGGGCTGATCCTTGCTTTGGAGCTGCCCACCACCCCCCGTCCTCGGTGTGGACTTTCATTTACCATGCTCTTGCTGCTCACCCCAGCCCTGTGATGTGCAGACTTCCAGCAGCCTGTCTTTCCCCATCAGCTCAGCCCTGGGGCGCCAGAAGCCCAGGGCATGGGCCTTGGAAGCCTTGCTGGTTATCTGCTGTCTTCATTGCCCCGGGGTCTGCTGGCCTGGGGGCCCACCTGCTCTCCTTGTGCCTGGGAATGAGCCTGCTCATCTGGTAACTGGGGCCAAGCTCCTTACGTTGGCTGAGATGATCTGAAATGTCCCGCTTGGGCGGCTGCCTCACAGCCAAAGGGAGGAGGAGATGGGAGGGGGAGTCAGGCAGAGACTGTCCAGGAAGCAGATGTCTTAGGGGCTCTTCTTAGCTCTGTAGGTGGAAATGCCCTCCTCTCCTAATCTGACTGTACAGGTTCTAGAAGCAAAGGGAATCAGGCCGAGGGAAGTGCCTGCCCAGAGGCTACACAGGCAGTGTGGACCTCTGCTGTCAGATAGGCTCGCCACTAGCCACGTGGGGCTGTTTAAGCAAAACTTAAGGTTCATTTCCTCAGTTGTACCTTTCGAGCGCTCAGTAGCCACGCTTGGGGCGCGCTACTCAACTGGGTGGCTGAATACAGAACGGTTCAACCATTGCAGAAAGTCCTATTGGGCAGTGCTGGTTTAGGCCCTTAGCCAGGAGGTTCAGGCAGGGGGTTGGGGTGGAGGCTCCTCTCCAGGCTGAAGTGGGGTGCAGCCCCCGGCAGGCCCTGCAGCCCCTGCACGTGGGGTTCTTCCTGTCCAGGCAGGGAGCGGGCCCCATCTAACCCGCTTAGCCGCTGCGCTGGGCCCGGGTCGGAAAGCAGGGCCAGAGTGGGCCTGGGGTCTGTGATTCAGGCCTCGGGCGGGCAGCAGATGGGGAGCTCTGCCCGGCACCCCCTGACCGCCCCTGCCCTCTCCCCAGGTGGCTCTCCTACCTCCTGCTCTTCACCCTGGACCTGGTCGTCTGCCTCGTCGCCTGCCTGGGACTGGCCAAGCACTCCAAGTGTCTGCTGGCCTCGTGAGTAGCCCGTCCCTGGGCTGGTGTGGGGGGTGGACCCTGGGGTGCCACCGTCCGAGGTCACCTCCGTCCCCCTCCAGCACACTGGCTTGCCACCTGGAGACCAAGCAAGGACTGGGCTCCATATGTCCCTGCATCCCTGGGTCTAATTCTCTCGAGCAGCTGAAGAAGCACAGCCCAGGCATTAGTACCTCTGGCCTCTGCTAGCCAGCACCACCTCCTCAGCTTACACCTGCCTGCCCGGCTGTGTGCCTTTAGCCCAGGGACCTGTGCTCCAGGCACTGGTTCCACCTCTTCCAGCAGTGAGCATGGCTGATGTGCAGGCAGGGACTGACCGGGGAC